>SJYC01078283.1:0-11878 GCA_006408675.1 Madoqua kirkii | reverse complement strand
TACTATACATAGAAATTCACAAATAGATGATTTTTTGAATAATTATATAACTTTATTCTAAGTGCATATATTGTTGCTTGAATTAAATCAAACCATCTGTCTTGAATAAGCTGCTTTCCTCATTCAGTATGACAAAAATATTCCCCAAATGTTCATGATTAACTAGTGCGAATTGAAGATTAACCTTAAATATACATTTCTTTGAATCATTATATGTAATTAACTAATGTCTGTTTCCAGATATGGTAATAAAAGAACTTGAAAACACAATCCAAGTAATATATTTGAATTGAAAAAAAATATGTAAGACCATTGTATAAAACAAATAGGATTTTTGAGGGGAAAAAAGTACCATTTTTCACTAAAAATGAAATTTTTCTAATTGTGCTTTTTTAAATAATAACTTAAATCACAAAAGAATTAAGCAAACCAGCTACATATAAAAGGAACTTTCCGAAAGCTCATATCAGGAATCAAGTGTTGGTCACTTGGTGCTAATCTGTCGGACACGACTGAGCAACTTCACTTTCGCTTTTCACTCTCATGCATTGGAGAAGGAAATGGCAACCCACTCTGGTGTTTTTGCCTGGAGAATCCCAGGGACAGAAGAGCCTGGTAGGCTGCCATCTCTCGGGTCACACAGAGTCAGACATGGCTGAAGCGACTTAGCAGCAGCAGCAGCAGCAGCAGCAGAAGAGATACTGCGGCTTAGATATAAGAAGTGTAATAATAAATTAGAATATATTTTTAAAATATGTACATTTTCTTATTAGCCTGTACACTTTCCCATGCCTTTTGAAAATAATGTTTGAAAGATGAAAATAACGTTAAGTATCAATATACCTGGTGGCGCAGGGATGGGCCCCAAAGGACAGAGTAGCGGTACTCCCACTCGGACCCCCATGGACCAGGAATGTCTCGTTGATGAGCATCCTGGCCAGTGTTGGGTGTGTGGCCTGTGACTATGGAAGCAAGCCAAATGAAACGGCATCCATGCAAAACCCAGACTTTCATTTTGGACCCAGCAGAATGCATACTCCTGGTTGGCTTTACCAGTGAGTGAGGGAACCACTATCAAGCAAACAAAGGACATGCTTATAGCCCTCCTCTCATCTTGATTCTGCACAGGGTTCAACACTGTCTTAGAAAAACCCAGCTTGAGAAGGAGCTTAGCCTGGTGAATGACAGAGAGGAGTCATTCCCTGAGTGGAAACTAGGTAGGTAGACAGATAAAGAAATAGACAGACAGACAGACTAAATGCTTGGCTAACATTTTTTTGGAAATAGTCCAAACATAAATTTGGAAATATTTTAGAGTCCAAGGTGGCAAAGCGACTTAAGTCGTGGTCACTCTGCTAGAATGGAACAAGCCAAGTCTTGGGATATAAAGCACATGTACCTTCCAATATATCACTGTGCCTCTGGCATCTTATTTAGATTGTGTTTATATCATAAGTGGCCATATCAAAGCCAAAATAATAATAATAATAATAAGCAGAAAAAAAGTTATGTGAATTTGATGTCTATCATTTAATTTAGTCAAATTCCATGTGACACTTGGACAGTACTGCAGCTGGGTCAAATTCAAGTTAAAACCTGCATGACCTTAAAAATATTAATTTTTATGAAAAACAAACTCAATGGAACTAAAATTGTGGTTGTGAAAATACATACCTGGATTGATAAAATCAACATCTACAAACTGAGGAACTGACCAAAGGTCTGAAATTCTGAACTCCAGGACTGATTGCCAATTCATGCCTCACACCTCATTTTCTTACTCTGTAAAAATAAGGATAATCCTGCCTAACTTGCCCAAAGGGATGCTCCATGAACTAATTAATGAAGTGGCAATACCACTCCCTGGGGCTGTTAGGCTGAATGCTTCAGAGACTCCACTAGCCTCAAAACTCAGTACTCACCACCTCTTGAAACCCCAGTCCAAGTAAACCAATTAGGACCTGAGGCTAAGGACCTGAGAAAATGATGCTGTTAAAGGACACCCTCATGAAAATCTAAAGACCACTGATCTCTGGTAAAAAAAAAAAAAAAAAAAAAAAACTTGATACAATTAAAAGATTGAATTTTAAACTGCTTTTAAAAATATATATCATGTTTTTATAACCGTCCATATAAAAACTGTCCTTTTATAACTAAATCCTGAAGACTTGGCTTTTAGGGACAAAAACACACTGAAGTTATTCATTGGCAACATACAGCTCAACACAAAAAGCCTTCAACTCTATCTTCCTCCAGAGGCCACCACAGCCTTTAGACCAAGTCCGTGCGTCCTGGACTTGGGTATTTGAGATCGTATTTGAGCTCGTCCCATCTCTTCATACTCTTAACCTCATTTCTTCACACACTTCATATTCTGGCCCCATTTCTTCATAATCCAACCTCATTTCTCACTATCTTCCCACCTACCCTTCACTCATCTGGATATAATTCTCTCCTCAGAAATTCCATATCACCTTGTCTGAATTTCTCAGACATTTTCCACAGGTATAACATATTTCCCTTATATTATCAATATTTTCATGTACTGCATCTCTCTTTTATTTATTTATTTTTAGTATAGAACGTCAACTGTAACTCAAATATCCATTCATGGTGCTGTGGACATAGAATTCACTCAGTAAATACTTTTTTAAATTGAAGTATAGTTAATTTACAGTGCTGTATTAGTTTCAAGTGTACAGCAAGGAGATTCACACACATGTATATATTCTTTTTCACATTCCTCCCTTGATAGATTATCGTAAGATACTGAGTATAGTTTCTTGTGCTATACAGTAGGTTCTTGCTGTTTATCTATTTTATATATAGTAGTGCTTGTATGTTAATCTCAAATTCCTAATTTGTTTACCCTCCTTTCCTCTTTAGTAACCATAAGTTTATTTTCTATGGATGTGAGTCTACTTTTGTTTTGTAAATACGTTCCTTTGTGCAATTGTTTTAGATATCACATTTAAGTGATATCATGTGATATCTGTCTTTCTCTGTCAGACTTAATGATCATCACTTAATAATGATAATCTCCAGGTCCATCCATGTTGTGGCAAATGGCATTATATCACTCATTTTTGTGGCTGAGTAATAGTCCACTGTGTATTTGCGTGCACATGTGTATGTATGTGTGGGTGTGGGAGGGGGATATCTTCAGAAAAAAACATTAGGACCAATTATTTTGAGCACATACCATGCCCAGAACTGCATCAAACACTGTCCATATTTACCTTGATTTTTCACAATATCTTTGTTAGTTATTTTCAGATAAATTTATAATTGTAAAATACATGAGAATTTATTAAGCGCTTTCATTTATAGTGATGTTTGTTCCTGCAAACAATATGAAGAGGTTAGTATTATTCCAATTATATAGAAAGGAAAAGATGACCCTATCCACCCCTCAAGGTCACACAGAAAGCAAAGCAAAAGTCTCATGGGTCCACTTCTGATTTCCAGCCTAGAGTTCATTCCTACTAATGTTGCTCAAGCCAGAAACGGGCCACTAGCAGAAACAGTAGGCACATATTTGCACCCACTTAAATAAGATCTTTCTTGAATTATATACAATTAAATATCCATAAACATTTTTATATATTGGCATATCTAGACCACCCTTATTCAGTGGTTCCAGTATCTTCTCAAGATCATTCAAGTTTCTCTCCCCTTTGCTGCTACCTGTAAAATATTCCTTACATGATTATATCAGTACAATTTATGGGATTTCAATGGAATAAAAATTGAAATCTGTTAACCCTTGAAATTTTAGAAATTCCAGAAAGGCAAGGCAGTGACAAAATCAGCACAGCCAATGAAATATTTTCATCAGCATTGCTATATAATAATGAAAAATTCCAACCACTCTAACTTCAGCGACAATCTAGTTATAGGAGATGTCTCTAATTATAATGAACCAGCTGTTTAGAACATTCCCAGAAGGGTCCAATTAGTTTCTCTAAGCTGATGAAACCACTCATCTCTACCTCGGTCCTCTACAGGTCCCCATGTTGTTGTACCCAGTCCAAGGGCTGATTCCCAGAAGAAAGGTTAGGATTTATCTGTTGGGTGTGAATTATCATCTTATTCAGAGGGTCATTTTTCTGCCAGTAGCAGATATCTTAGCATCAGTTTGCATGTTTGTCTTTTGAACTGTTTTCTAAATGAATGTCTCTCTTCGCTGAAGCAGGGAAACAACTCAAATTCACGAAGAATATGACTATTCAAAACAGCAAGGTAAAAGATTTCTCTTTAGCATAAAAGTGACCCCAAAGTTACAAGCCATTATACATTTGTCTAGACCTAGAGAATATGTAACACAAAGAGTGAGCCCTAGTGTAAACCATGAACCATGGGTAATTATGATGTGTCAGTGTAGGTTCATCAGTGGGAACAAATTCACCACGCTCGTGGATGATATTGATAAGAGGGAGGCTGAGCACCTTATGTAGACAAAAGGTATATGGGAGATGTCTGTACTGCCCGCCCCACCCCCCGCCCAGTTTTGCTGTGAACCTAAAATTGCTTTAAAACATAATGTCTAAAAATTTTTTAACTTTTAAAAGTGACCTAAAAGATAATATATCCATCGCTAGTGATACCTTTCTTGAAAAACTCATGTAACCATATATTTAAATGTGTATATACTGCTAAATCTTTTTGTCTGCAAAAACAAATGACCACCAGTTTTCATCAAATTTTGAACCATCAAGTTAACTTCCTAGCACATCACAAATTTTTAAACTATTGGCATTCTGGTTTAATTTTCTCTCTTCTGTGCTTTGTGGAATATTTTAAAAGACCAGATAATCCTAAGCATTCTGAATAGATAATGTTAAACCTCTCATTTACTAACTTTATTCTAAAATAACTATTTGCAATGGGAACTCTATCTTATAGCAAAACCAAATAGGACTTGAGTCATTTTTAAGGCATTTATAAGTAAGTCAGCATGGGTTTCCCTAATGCTATGCTGAAGAGAATAATATGACTCTCATAAAGTTAAAAAATAACCAATTAACTCAAGAGCACCCTTAGGAGAAATTACGGGAACCACCACTAACAAAGCATTGAAAACAAATTTTTTTTATTGTCAGACTTTTCTTTAATATTTCTTCTTAACTTACTATCCCTTGCTTACTATTTCACCATTGTCGTTTTTATTTGGTTTGTTTTCCCAAATGGGATTCTGGTTACCAAACCAATTCAGGCAGTGGACTGTAAAATTTCCACTAAGAATGCAGAGCAGCTGGAAGTGTATACATAACAACGCAAGATGAAAGTTAGCAATGTGGAGCATGCAGGAGCAGTCCAGGTGGGCAGAGTACAACCTCCACCTGCATTTGAATAAGGGATTTAGTCCCCAGGATTCCCACTAAAGAATGTGCCACCTGTACAGGATCTACCTGCAGTCCTTCGTAAACACTAAGAGAGCTATTAACCTACATCTTATGATGCTAGAAAGTAATTGTGTTGTGCTTACTCACTCAGTCGTGTCCAACTCTTTGAGACCCTATGGACTGACTGTAGACTGCCAGGCTCCTCTGTCCACGGGGATTCTCCAGGCAAGAATACTGGAGTGGTTGCCATGCCCTTCTCTAGGGGATCTTCTCAACCCGGGGATCGAACCCAGGTCTCCAAAGAATGTGCCACCTGTACAGGATCTACCTGCAGTCCTTCGTAAACACTAAGAGAGCTATTAACCTACATCTTATGATGCTAGAAAGTAATTGTGTTGTGCTTACTCACTCAGTCGTGTCCAACTCTTTGAGACCCTATGGACTGACTGTAGACTGCCAGGCTCCTCTGTCCACGGGGATTCTCCAGGCAAGAATACTGGAGTGGTTGCCATGCCCTTCTCTAGGGGATCTTCTCAACCCGGGGATCGAACCCAGGTCTCCTGCATTGTAGGTGGATTCTTTACCATCTGAGCCACCAGGGAAGCCAAGAAAGTAATGAAGTGCTCAAAAAAGTGTTGATTTACTGTCAGTTGCTCAGTCGTGTCCAACTCTTTGCCACCCTCTGAACTGTAGCCCACCAGGCTCCTCTGTACATGGGATTCTCTCTGTACATAGAGTGGGTAGCCATTCCCTTCTCCAGGGGATCTTCCTGATCCAGAGATGAACCCAGGTCCCCTCATTACAGGCAGATCCTTTATTGTCTAAACCATGCCACAGAGAAGTCATCTTGAAAGAGTCCCCATGGGCAAAGCAGGAATAATTTAAGTAACAAAACGAAACATGTTGGTGCTGGATATTATCCCAGAGAATAAAATAAATATCCACAAGTCCGTGTTGGTATAAAGAAATAACTGAATGAATGAATGCACAAATAAATGTGAGAAAAAGGACAACTCTCCCATATGCTAGAATTCCAACAAATACATGTAGAAGGCACAATGGACATAGGAAATTACCATTAAGTAAACAGCACTGTAATAATTGTTGCAGGCAGGAACCATCTGTGGATGATAAAATTTGTGGGTAAAATCCTAAATGATAAGAAAAAGTATATTTGCATAGTTTCACAGCATCTCTCCTCAAAATATGTGATAATCACAAAGAAAAAACACTAACTCCACAGTGGAGAAAGCTATTAAATTCTACCTTAACCAAGAGATCAAAATGGATATCGTTAATAAGAAGACATATCAGCATTATATACTCTAAGAAAAAAAACAAATTAAAAAAGGATTAATTCTCCATGATGCAATCAAGAAATTTCCCTTCCCAACTTCTTCCTAGAGCATTTACTTCAGAAAACTTGCAATTATAAGCACTTTCTCCTCTCTTTGAAAGTATGTACAATCTTTCTGAAGATTAAGATAGGCCTTTGCCCACTTTATGACATGATAATGTTTCTCTCAAAGACCTAAGACATAAATATCAAGGGAGATAACACCCTTACCTTTCACTTTCTATTGGGGGACAGAAGCCTAATTTCAGAGGATACGTTACTTCAAGCTGCAAGCTAGTTCCTTTCATAAAGATATGAGAGATATGAGTATTATAGCTTTTCTTCTGGATAAAGCTAACCCAGATAGTCAAATTAACCCAGATAGTCACCCCAAATACCAGATGAATTGACAATGAACAGTGTGTGACCAATGGCGCTTTCAAGTCCTCACACTTTGGACCAATTATTATCTTGTATGTAACATGCATGTTACATTTCTCCAACAGTACCTTCTGATGTGATGCACTGAGCAAGACACAAGATTATTTCTTGAAATTCTTGTCAAAAAATAAATAATCTCTATCCAATCACAAGAAAACATCAGGCAAACCCAAACTAAAGGGGCATCTTACAAAAGAGCCGTCCTTCACAGTTATGAAAGGGTTAGTCATTTTCATGTCTGACTCTTTGCGACCTCGTGAACTGTAGCCCACCAGGCTCCTCTGTCCATGGGATTCTCCAGGCAGAATACTTGAGTGGGTTGCCTTTCCTTAGGTGTGAAGGTCATGAAAAACTGAGGAGCCATTAGTAAACCCCCATTAGTAAAAACTTAGGCAACGTGATAAATTAAAAGCAGTGAGGAACCCTGGATGGGATCATGGACCTGAAAAAAAGACTTTGGCACAAAACTCGCCTAAAATTGAATGAGATTTGTAAATCAGGTCATTGTATCAATTTTAATTTCCTGCTTTCAGTAATGATTCTATGGCTATGGAAAACGTTAACTGAGGAAGCTGGGCAAAGTAAAGCATACAAGAAATTCTCTGTACTCTTTGGCAACCTTTATCTGAAATGATTTCAAAATAAAAAGCTAAACAAGTATAATCGTAAATATCCCTTACCATAACTACCCACTCCAGTATTTTTGCCTGGGAAATCCCATGAACAGAGGAGCCTGGCGGGCTACAGTCCATAGGGCTGCAAAAGAGGCGGACACGCCTCAGTGATTGAATAACAACTAAAGATCTGATACATAGGAGTCCTCCCTTGCCCAGTCTTCCCCTCCTTCGTCCTGTTTTCTCTCAATAACTGTGCCCAACTCTGCACTTAAAATGTAATGTAAAAAAAATACCTCCTGAGATAACCAATAACAGTTGTCACTTGTAACTAGAGTAAACTTAAGTATTTGTGTCATATGTTTACATCTGGTTTTTGGTTTAGTTTCAAAGAAACTTGACGTTCTAGTACTTTGTTAAACCAAGAGAATTTGGAAAGAACAACAACAACAAAAGTCATCCTAAATTTAACACTAAATTAATAAGTTCTTGCACCACCAGAACAGAGAAGCAAGCACAGTTATCTCTGAGATCAGTCTTGAGTTTTGTCCCTTGTTGGCAAAAAGTGGTGGAGGGAGGATCTTGTTTCACATACCAGGCCTACTAGCTCAGAACAATAAGAAACAATGGTTTGTTGTTAACCAGTGAACCTCACTTAATTGGGAAAATATTTGCAATCCCTTAGGGTAGAACTAGGTCAAAAGAACCTCACCTCCACATCAAAATTGCACCGTGCAGGAGGTCAAAGCACATGATGTAGATAAAGAAGAATGTTCAAGGTTCAGTGAGGTTTTATTTCCCAAAAAGCAGCAGTTCAAGACTATCCATGGTACAATGACCCTCCCCTCTGTAAGGAACCCTCCCTTCTGTCGGCTTATCTCCAGGCCCCCAGAACCTCACTTAATTGGGAAAATATTTGCAATCCCTTAGGGTAGAACTAGGTCAAAAGAACCTCACCTCCACATCAAAATTGCACCGTGCAGGAGGTCAAAGCACATGATGTAGATAAAGAAGAATGTTCAAGGTTCAGTGAGGTTTTATTTCCCAAAAAGCAGCAGTTCAAGACTATCCATGGTACAATGACCCTCCCCTCTGTAAGGAACCCTCCCTTCTGTCGGCTTATCTCCAGGCCCCCTAAACCCAGACCCCTACTCCCCACCCCTCCCACCCGCTGCCACCACCTTCCCTCCACCTCCGCAAAAAAATATCTTCACCAGAGAACCAAATACCTTCACTGGAGAACCAAGACAAATGACGGTGTAATTCTTTTAAGTAAAAAACACAAAGAAGTAAAATCTGTATTTGGCCCAGACCTTGTATTAAGACCTAAGATCTTCAAAAAAAAAAAAAAACAATAGTTTATGATTCCTTTGTGTCTCACTTGTAAATCACTGTTAGTAAGAAAATCAAAGTCTGTCCCATCTTTTTCATACTTTATTTCCTTCTCTATCTGGACTGCTTGGATGAGGGCAACCCATTCAAGAACAATGGCATTTGGGTCATTCTGGTATCTACACTGGGCTTCCCAGGTGGCGTTAGTGGTAAAGAACCTGCCTGCCGATGCAGAAGACGTAAGAGACATGGGTTCAATCACTGGGTAGGGAAGACCGCCCGGAGGAGGGCATGGCAACCCACTCCAGTATTCTTACCTGGAGAATCCCATGGACAGAGGAGCCTGGCAGGCTACAGTCCATACAGTCACTAAGAGTCGGACACGACTAAAGCAACTTAGCACACACTTAGCACGGTATCTAAACTATTTGGGCTACAACACAAGGGACAGAAGAAAGGGCTTCATATCAAAAGCAAATAAATAAGGCCAAGTTCATTCTACTTCCAATCTGACTGCTGCAGGGAAAGCTTTGGAATCAGGAGGTCCCAGAAGTGAATTGAATTAATCCAAAACCAAAATCTTCAGAGAACCCATGTGGTTCAAACTCAAATACTCCACCTAGTGAGGGAACAAGATGTTCACTTCCTCATATACTGCCCCTTTCCTTCTCAAGTAAAGGGTCTCACTCACAGGCCACCATCTTTGATTACTCCATGAACAGTTCAGGTTTATTTTTTTTTAATTGTAATAATAATGAAAAGGCATTTTATTTTAAATATAGCAGTGTGTACATGTCAAGCCCAAACCTCTGATCTATCCCTCCCCCATCCCCCTCCCATCGTGGTAACCATAAGTTTGTTCTCTAAATCTGTGAGTCTTTCTCTGTTTTGTAAATATGTTCATTTGCGCTATTTTTTAAGATTCTGCATATAAGCTATCATATGATATTTGTCTTTGTCAGACTTGATGCTTTTGAACTGTGGTGTTGGAGAAGACTCTTGAGAGTCCCTTGGACTGCAAGGGGATCCAACCAGTCCATCCTAAAGGAGATCAGTCCTAAATATTCATTGGAAGGGCTGATGTTGAAGCTGAAACTCTAATACTTTGGCCACCGGATGCAAAGAGCTGACTCATTTGAAAAGACCCTGATGCTGGGAAAGATTGAAGGCAGGAGGAGAAGGGGACGATAGAGGATGAGATGGCTGGATGGCATCACCAACTCAATGGACATGAGTTTGAGTAAACTCCAGGAGTTGGTGATGGACAAGGAGGCCTGGCGTGGTGCAGTCCAAGGGGTTGAAAAGAGTCAGGCATGACTGAGTGACTGAATTGAATTGAACTGACTTATTTCAGTTAGTATGATAATCTCTATGTTCATCTATGATGCTGCAAATAACATTATTTCATTCTTTTTAATGGTTGAGTAATAGTCTATTCTATTGTACTGGTCAAAAAGTTTGAGTTTTTCTGTAAGGTCTTGTGGAAAAATCTGAATGAGTTTTTTGGCCAACCCAGTATCTGTGTACCACATCTTCTTTATCCATTCATCTGTCAATGGATGTTTAGGTTGCTTCCATGTCTCAGCTATTGTAAACCCAGTGGTGCCACGAACACTGGGATGCCTGCATCCTTTTGAACCATGTTTTTCTCCAGATATCCCCCAAGAGTGGGATTGCTGGATCAAATGGTAGCTCTATTTTAGTTCCTTAAGGAACCTCTATACCTCTCTCCATAGTGGCTATACCAATTTGCATTCCCAGCAACAGAGTAAGAGGGCTCCTGTCTCTCCACACCCTCTCCAGCACTTACAGTTTGTAGATATTTTGATGATGGCCACTCTAACTGGTGTGAGGTGATAACTCATTGTAGTTCTGATGTGCATTTCTCTAATAATTAGAAATATTGAGCATCTTTTCAAATGCCTCTTGGCCATCTGTATGTCTTCTTCAAAGAAATGTCTCTTTAGGTCTTCCACCCATTTTTTGATGGGGTCATTTGTGGTTTTATTGATATTGAGCTGCATGAGCTGTTTATAAATTTTGGAGACCAATCCCTTGTCCGTAACATTGTTTGCAAATACTTTCTCCTATTCTCTTCTCTCCAAGAATAGTTTGTGCATTACAATAAATAATAAATTATAAAGTCCTTCTGATTGGAAAAGCAGCATAGAATGTAGGTCCTGATGCCCTCTGGAGAAACTCTGAAAGTCTTGAAACCTCAAACAATCCATCTTGGGAGGATAACTTAGGCTTTGACCCACCTGAAAAGACAGAGGAGGCTTTGTCCTCTACCCTGAAAGATAAGATGTCCCTCACATCCTAAAGACATCACAGGGGAGTCCTGCTGTCCCCATCTCTACAACGCAGTTATGCAAAGAATGAGTCAAATATTTCAGTTACATTAGCACTTCTAGTCCAAAAGTTTTAAACAAATGTGTTCCACAAAATTTTGTTACTCCAAGGTACATTTAGCAGATGGAGAGTACTGTTATTATCTTTTAAAATAAATTACAAGAGAAAATCCAGCACATTTTTTTTCATGACATCTCTCTCTCTCTTCTTTGTTACCACACTCAGATCTCAGCTTGCAATAGGGTTTATATTAGCATTATATCAAAGCCCTGTTTATTTAAAAAAAAAAAAAGAATACTATACATGTAAGTGGGAGACCAGAGCTTCCCTGATGGCTCAGATGGTACAGAATCTGCCTGCAATGCAGGAGACCTGGGTTCAATTCCCGGGTCAGGAAGATCCTCTGGAGAAGGGAATGGCAACCCACTCCAGTATTCTTGCCTGGAGAATCCCATGGA
>SJYC01078281.1:0-16419 GCA_006408675.1 Madoqua kirkii | reverse complement strand
TGTGAGGCGCTTTAGATAGATTATCTAATTTAATGTTCAGAGCCTTCAGAGGTAAACATTCTTTTCTCTAATGAGGAAACAGAAGGAGAGAAGCCTCAGGTCACACAGGAAAATTCAAACCCAGTTTGCTGTGATCCCAGGACCACTTTAACCACAATGTCATACCATCTGAGAGATGAATGTATGGGACATTGCAGTCTGGGGCAGAAACATTATTAATAAAGTTACTTAATACATCATTGCCTTGAAAGTTAACAGTTTTCAAAAGACCAAAGAGAAGAGAAGAATACAGAGGGAAAATAGAAGAAGGAAATTTTGTGAGCTGGCTGTGAAGAATACAAGTTGGACTTCCCTGGTGGTCCAGTGGTTAAGAATCTGCCTGCCAATGCAGGGGGCACAGGTTAGATCCCTGCTCTGGGAAGATTCCACAGGCCGGCTGGGCCTGTGCACCGCAATTACTGAGCCCACGCTCTAGAGATGGACAGCCACAACTAAAGAAAGCCCACGGGCAACAACAAAGACCTAGTGCAGCCAAATAATTTTTTTAAAGGATTATTAAGAATATACAAGTTGAGAGGAAAATATCAGTGAAGACATGCTGCCAAGTGGTAAATAGGACAGAAAATCAGTTTTGAGGGGAGAATGGCAGTAAGTCTAGCAACCCCCAGACCACTTAAAGCTCCCTGCTCCCATACCCATACCAGCCCAGAGCAAAATAAAAACATGTGGCTTCTCGTTCAAAAGTTCAAAACTTCAAGATGGCAGTAGAACAGTAAACTAAGCACGAGGATCTTCCAAGCGTGAACCCTTGTCACCAGCCCAGGAGGCAGCCCCACGTCTGTATTCTAATGCCTCCCCCAACAGTACCTCTGGCCCAGGTTTGTCTCTCAAGCCCAGACTCATTTATCCAGTTGCCTCTTAGACAGTGACATGTTGATAAATGTTTAACTCCTGGTTTGCAGAGTGGGGAAGGCCTTGATTCACAACATTTGCCAACTTTTGTAGTTTCAGAAGCACAAGCCGGGCCAATTTCCAGCTCCAATCTGACATCCCTGGAGGCATGAGTGTGTAGTCACAGGTATGGTATTTCCTCCATAAAGATGCAACAGACATCTAAGGAAAGGAAAGGAAGGTAAAATTGCTCAGTTGTGTCCGACTCTTTGCAACCCCATGGACTATAGCCTACCAAGCTCCTCTGTCCATGGAGTTTTCCAGGCAAGAATACTGGAGTGGGTTGCCATTTCCTTCTCCAGGGAATCTTCCTGAGCCAGGGAACGAACCCAGGTCTCCTGCATTGCAGGCAGACACTTTACCATCTGAGCCACCTGGGAAGCCCAATAGACATCTAACCTCAGAAATAATAGTAAAATGGAAGTGGTGATGAGTTTTGAGTCATTATTATCTTTGTTTTTTAATTTATTTCATTGTACATTTATGCAATTTAATTTTAAATAATGACCGTGTTTAAAATTCCTGGAAATCTAACCACTGAGTCTTGCAAGTCAGTAGAAGATGGTTCTCAGCCCATCTTTTCTCCTGGACAACATCCGTAGACCATCAAAAAGGCAGTCTGGACTCAGAATACTCACAGGAGCTTACATTTTCCTCAAAATCTCTTTTCCCAAGATCCTTACCTCCATGAATGGACCCCCATCTAACCCATTTGTTCGAAGCTGGAACAGTCACATTAATAAATAGGCTAACTCTTATTTAGAAGGAAGGAAGAGAGGGAAGAAAGGGGGAGGGGTGGGGAAGGGAAGTAAGAGAAGGAAGAGGAACTGGGAGAGGGGCGGAAGAGGAAGATTTGGAGTGTTTGGGCATGCATGCTAAGTCGCTTCAGTCCTATCTGACTCTGCATTCTCATGGACTGTAGCCCGCCAGGCTCCTCTGTCCACGGGATTCTCCAGGCAAGAATACTGGAATGGGTTGGCATGCCCTCCTCTAAGGGATCTTCCTGACCTGGGGATTGAACCCGTGTCTCTTATGTCTCCTGCCTTGGCAGATGGGCTCTTTACCACTACCACCACCTGGGAAGGAGTGTTTGTGGGCATTCAGCAAAGAAGAGAAGAATGGGAGCAACAGCCATTGGCTGGTACCTCCCAGGGAAGGTGAGTCTTGAGGTGGGCCATGAAGAACTGACTGGATGTGATATAGTGAAGACCTGGAAAGGAAGTTAAAGGGATCTTCGTGAGGAAAAGAAGATAAGCAAAGACAAGATGGAGAAATAAGCCAGGAAAGAATCCAAAGGGCAGACAGTCATCTCTGACCCAGGCCTGGCCTGGGAGAAGGTGGGTGGGGAGGCCTGTGTCTGTTGGGGGAGCCTGGGGTGAAGGTCAGTGATGCTGGATGGCAGAGTCTCAGAAGCTAGGAGGAATCAGAGGCTGCCGGAGGAGACCCAGCCTGTGGTGGCCAGTGTCCACTCTGAGGAATGTCAGAGTCTCCTGAGTTCCTTAGCCATCTCGAGGAATCCAGGTTCTACGCTCCTGCTCTGTTGGAAACTGCCCACAGTGATTGGAGAAACACCCCTCTTCAACGTTTAGCACTGAACTTCGTGGCACCTGGAATTCCCTGAGAATAAGGAGGATGTGGGCTTCCACTGCCTTCTCACCACGATCCTTGCACCTGGGCTGGGATGTCCCTGAAGCTCCCCTCCCTGTGGGATGAGGTTAGAAACCCTGAAAACCATATGCCCAGAGGCCCCATTAGAGTGTGCAGGTGAGCTGGGAGTACGGATGCACCCCAAGAGGGACCTACGGAGGCTCCCTCCAGCTGAGGGCCCTGTGAGTCAGCGTCTCTCATAGCATGACAAGAAGAACCCCAGCGTGCTACCTGGGTGAGGGGAACAGGTCACCCGGGAGGGGGTTCAGGGTACAATCCCACTTTGTGCATCTCTAGGGACAAGAGGGCTCTCTAAGAGGATAATATACAATAAATAAAGGTATAAGTACTGCCATTTTCTCTGCACAGACTGCTTAGGTACCAGGTTTTTAAGTATGGGTGTGTCTTTCTTTTTAACAGAGGAAAGGATGTTGCTCGTTCTTTCTTCTTTTTAATTTCTTTATCCGTGGCCGTGCTGGGCCTCCACTGCTGCACTGGCCTTCTCCACTTTGGGCGAGCGGGGGCTGCTTTCTGTTGCAGTGTGCAGGCTTCTTGCTGCGCTGGTCATGGGGCACAGGCTCTAGGGCGCAGTGCAGTAGTTGCCACATGTGGGCTCAGTAGTTTTGGCTCCCAGGCTCTTGGCACAGGCTCGACAGCTGTGGCACATGGGCTTTGTTGTGCTACAGGGAGGGAGGAGAAGGGTACGACAGAGGATGAGATGGTTGGATGGCATCACCGACTCGATGGACATCGGTTTGAGCAAGCTCTGGGAGTTAGTGGTAGACAGGGATGCCTGGCGTGCTACAGTCCATGGAGTCACAAAGAGTCGGACACGACTGAGTGACTGAACTGAACTCATGGGCTTAGCTGCTCCGCAGCATCTTCCCAGATCAGGAATGGAACACGTGTCTCCTGCATTGGCAGGTGGATGCTTTACCACTGAGCCATGTTCCCCTCATTAGAAAGGCCTTCCCTGATAGCCTTATGTAAAGTATCCCTTAGTCACTGTAGGTCACAGCACACCTTATGTTTCCTGTTTGTAGCACTTGCCCCTCTGCAGAATGCTCAGGAGAGCGGACCATTGTCAGATCTCTGGCTGCTCTATATGAAGTACTTAGAACAGAGCCTGGCATAGGGTTGAGCAGTATATGTGTGTGTGTGTGTGTGTGTGGAGAGAGAGAGAGAAAAGGCAGTACGAGAGAGAAAGGAAAGGAATGAGAGACGGGAGGAGGTGGCAGAGAAAGGAAGGTGTCCTAGCTCAGGTCTCCACTGTGTCCCCTACAGGGATTCACATATGTCTGAGTGCGTCTGGTTGGACCCACCAGGAACATATCCTTAGGAAACACTAAGGCATCACTTGAAAATAAATTCATCCTAAAGTAAAAGACTGTAAGAGAAGTCAACCCAGTAACAAAGGCTAGCTGGTGGGAGAGGGGCAATCTGAAGTTTAGCATCCCATATGCCAGGTTCTAGTCCCCATGTACTCTTATAGGAATTGGACGTGGCTACTAGCAAAACTTGTCATCAGTATTTCACTGTAAATTCTGTACAGCATTGAGCACAAACAGCTCTTCTTTTATGCTATCTGCAAAATGTCATGTGGAAGGGAGATGGAGAAGAAGGCATGCTCGTGAAGGGAGCAGAGTCACCTTGGCAGTGCCTCCTTTACCCTGTGGAATGCAACATGACATCCATGGCTCTGGGACCTGGCAAGAGACAGCATCACCCCGTAGAGGTGATGGTACCCAGGTGGCTTCACAAGCAGTAGAGGCCTCAGCAGGAAAGAATACCAAAAGAAGGAGCTCCAGCAGGGAATGAGGGCCATGCAGAGACTGGACAGGCTTAGAACTCACTCCCTAGGAACTCCTAACAATAACTGGGGGAAGTTTCAGGGGGACAGTTATGGGGCTGTACATGTATGTTTCATAGGAAGCAAGAGCCTGCCAGGCTGTGCCCTAATCATTTTGACCAGTTTCACCCCCTGGCCTGATACAACCTGAGAAAATATAGGGGTTGGAGATGCTGAAAGTAAGGAAGAGAGGTACATGCAAAACAATTAATAGACCCTAGTAATGCTGGAAAAGGCAAGAGAGTAACTGCTTTAATTTCGGTGTGGGTTTTTTTTTTTTTAAGATAAGTGAAAGTCTCTCAGGCATGTCCAACTCTTTGCAACCCCATGGACTATACATTCCGTGGAATTCTCCAGGCCAGAATACTGGACTGGGTAGCCTTTCCCTTCTGCAGGGGATCTTCCTAAGCCAAGGATCAAGGATAAACAACTCTCTATTAGAGAGTTTCATGTGAAGATTCTGAGATGCAGATCACACCGGCTTTATGATTGCTTCACACATGCCACTTCTGGAGATCTCGTTCTAAAGGGTAGGATTAATGAGATTCTTTGGCCAATAAGGCCACTTGTAAACTACAGAAATCCTCAGAGGGATTCATCAATGCCCTTTATGCCTTCTGGAGGCGTTTAACTAGCCACCTGGAGAATTCCCCTGTCTCTGGACAATTATTTCACAGCAAGGAAGAAAAAAATCATGTGAGGTTTCCAACCAGTCAAATTCACTGGAGTCAATAAACATCTCAGATTTAGGAAAGAGTTGTATCTATTTCACAGGGATGGTCTCAAGATGGATTTTAACTTGCTTCACTGAAAATGCCAATATATTTCAAAGTAGATTGGTTGTATGGTTTTATTTATACATGATACTTAAAACCTGGTTTTGAATCTTGGCTCCATCACTTAGTAGCTATGGCACCAGGTCTCTGGTGACAGAGGCTCTGTTACTTTACTTTTCTAAGTCTTAGTTTCCTCATCTATAAAATGAACAACCAAACACTACCCATATAGGATTAAAAGAGATAATGATGAATCCATAGTGTTTACAGAAGTGTCTGACACTTTGTGTCCGACTCTTTGAGACCCTATGGACTGTGGCCTGCCAGGCTTCTCTGCCTATGGGATTCTCCAGGCAAGAATACTGGAGTGGATTGCCATTCCGTTCTCCAGAGGAACTTCCCAATCCAGGGATCAAACCCTGGTTTCCTGCATTGCAGGCAGGTTCTTTACTCTTTGACCTACAGGGAAGATACATAGTATGCACCAAATAAATATCTCATTTTTTTAAGATAATCTTTCTTCTTCTCATGTGCAAATGAGTGTGGACAATTTTAGATATTACACATACAAAGTTTGGCCAAACTCAGTAGAATATAACAGTCAAGTCGGTGATGCTAGTGGTAAAGAACCCGCCTGCCAATGCAGGTAAGGCAAGAGATGCAGGTTTGACCCCTGGGGCAGGAAGATCCCCTGCAGTAGTATATGGCCACCCACTCCAGTATTCTTGTCCAGAGAATCTCATGAGCTGGTGGGTTGCAGTCCGCAGGGTCACAAAGAGTCAGACACAAGTAAAGCAACTTAGCACGCATGCAGTAGAATATAACAGACCAGAGGGAAACAGTCCTGCTTAGGGTTTAGTCTCGAGGCCACTTGCATCACTGCCCCAAGATGGACAGTATCAGCGCTCAGCCCAGTTCCTCTCGGATCCCTGTGACCCCATGTGTCCTACCCCTGACTTCTCTGTGCCACACCTGTGACTCCTTCGCAGGCAACCTTGGGCTCCTGGAGCAGCAGCATCTGGACTGTTGAGAGCTGGAATGCCTGAGAGTTTACCCTTCCCCACCCCCAGCTCCATCTGTCACCTACCACCACCCCACACATACCCTTCACCTGTGATGGACCAGTGAAGAGTACGAAAGCCCACCTCCCTTGCTTTAGGTGGAGTTAATCCTAAAGCATAAAGTACACTTCACAGCTCCCCTGTGGAATCAACTTGAAGCCACCCTCAGTGGGATATTGCCTGAAATCACACCCTTACCTGGCTTCTTACCAGTTACTTTAATGGCACTGCCCATTCTGACTCTCTGATCTCCTGACCTGGACCTTAGCTGCCTAATGCATTCATTCATTCATTATCAAATACTAGCTCAGAACCTACTTTGGGCAAAGCTCTGTTTCTCATTTATGTAGTCAATATTCTGTCCTTTCTCCACCTTCAGTGCGCTAATTTCCTCTTCTTCAAAGCATTCCAAACATATCGGATGAGGACTCACCCTAATGATAATTGCCTCTTTTGTTGCTGTATTCCTTAGTCACTCAGTCATGACCAACTCTTATTCAACCCCATGGACTGTAGCCTGTCAATCTCCAGTCCATTAACTGCTGTCTCTTATACACATCTCCCTAATGATAATTGCCTCTTTTGTTGCTGTATTCCTTAGTCACTCAGTCATGACCAACTCTTATTCAACCCCATGGACTGTAGCCTGTCAATCTCCAGTCCATGGGATTTCCCAGGCAGAATATTCGAGTGGGTTGCCATTTCATTCTCCAGGGGATCTTCCCAATCCAGGGATCTTGAACCCAGGTCTCTTGCATTGGCAGACAGATTCTGAGCCACCAGGGAAGCCCCAGGTATCTCCTTAAAGATCTCCAAATAGAGCCACATTCTGAGGGAATGGGGCTTAGGACTTCAACATATGCCTTTCTAAGGAAGTATACAATTAAGCTCATAACACACATTATTTGTAATTCAAGTAGTGCTAATTCTAGCAAATCATCACTCTATTTTACACATTGTTCTAAAGAACATCTAGTTCACATCTATTGGGCTTTCCAGGTGGCACTAGTGGGAAAGAACCCCCTTGCCATTGCTGGAGACATAAAAGATATGGATTCAATCCCTGGGTGGGAAAGATTCCCCTGGAGGAGGACACAGCAACCCACTTCAGTATTCTTGCCTAGAGAATCCCATGGACAGAGAAGCCCGGCAGGCTACAGTCCATAGGGTCGCAGAGTTGGACACGACTGAAGTGATTTAGCACACACAGGTCTTAGTTTAAACTCAAGCTGAGTTTAAAGCTGATGATGAATGGAAAACACTAACCATCAAATGTGTCAACAAGCCTTTAAATACTAGTTCAGCAGCATGAGGCACCAGTGAGGGATACGGCACAATTTGAACTGCAGTGATTTCCAATTCATTCAGTCAAGTCACTACCAAATTTACTCACGCTTTGATTTGTTTCAGTGTACCTGTTGGCAATATACATCATTTGTATCATCGATTTGTTTTGTTCTTATACACTAGAGTTTCTGGAAACTGAAGAACGAGGTACTATAGTATTTTACAGAAAACCAGAACCCCTTTGAGACTTGATCAGTTATGACAACTGAGGATGAGAGCAAAGAGCTTTGCTTTTGAAAGGATTTCTGCCTCAGTGGGAGGTGTAAGAAGTTGCTAGCCTGACTTTGCTTGCCTGCAGGACAGCTGGGAGCAGATGTAATGTTGATACTTTTAAGTAATTCCGCTTACAACACATCTACTCTCTCCTACAAGGAGTCTGTTGTGATACTCTGATTCTTAGAACAGAAAAGCTGTTTAAACAAAGCCTTTTCTCTTCCATGGTGATTTAACTGTCCAACTATGGGGAGAAAAATAAAGCTTTCACAAACCTAGGTAACTTAAGCTCAAAATCCTTTCAACACTTCAGGCAATTCTCCATTCCCTTCAACTTAAATGATTTTTGTCACTCTCAACAGGAGTAAGACTCCCTTTGATGCCGTCTTAATAAAAATTGTTAACTCATGTTCTTCAGCTTGATGCTACAAACCAGCAAATACTTTAAGAATGGTTTCACAATGCCAAACTAAGTTTATTTTTCTATTTCCCCGTCCTCAATTATATATATGCATAATCATTAAGTAACTGGGTATAACTATCATTTACATAAGTCAGAAGTGGTATTTTTACAATAAATATGTGTGTGTGCTAAGTCGCTTCAGTCATGTCTGACTCTTTGTAACTCCATGGACTGTAGCCCATCAGGCTCCTTGTCCAGGGGATTCTCCAGGCAAAAGTACTAGAGTGGGTTGTCATGCCCTCCTCCAGGGGATCTTCTCCATCTGTGTCTCTTATATTGGCAGGTGGGTTCTTTAGCACTAGTGCCACCTGGGAAGCCCCAGATAAACAAATTTAAATATAAAAAAATAAATTTAAAATAAGTATGTTTATATGTAAATATAAAGAAATAAATTAAAAATAAATAAAGCCAAACTTAGTAATCAGTTAATGTCTCCCCCAGATCCCCACACCCCAAAGAATTCAAAGTACTCTGGTCTCTCACTAGCTTACTGCCTCTCCAAGTTATTATTAGATTTCATTAAAGTGAAAAGTAGAATAATGCTCACCTAAGGTTAATTCTTTTGTTGGTCAACCACGCTAATCCTTTTATAACTCAGATCTGGAACAATAGAAGAACAATGGAAGTCGGTTAGTTCTGTCTCCAACATTCTAGGGGTTTCTTCCATATTTTCACACTACTAACAGACTACATTTCTCCACAGATTGTAATTCTACACAAACTCAGTTCTTACTAGCTTACTGCCTCTCCAAGTTATTATTAGATTTCATTAAAGTGAAAAGTAGAATAATGCTCACCTAAGGTTAATTCTTTTGTTGGTCAACCACGCTAATCCTTTTATAACTCAGATCTGGAACAATAGAAGAACAATGGAAGTCGGTTAGTTCTGTCTCCAACATTCTAGGGGTTTCTTCCATATTTTCACACTACTAACAGACTACATTTCTCCAGAGATTGTAATTCTACACAAACTCAGTTCTTTTCTTCCCTTTTGCTTCATAACAAAAT
Organism: Madoqua kirkii; assembly: GCA_006408675.1. NCBI lineage: Eukaryota > Metazoa > Chordata > Mammalia > Artiodactyla > Bovidae > Madoqua > Madoqua kirkii. The sequence goes on along the minus strand of SJYC01078281.1, from coordinate 7,104 downwards.
GAAAATCGCTGTCCTTTAACACCAACAAGTGAGCTTCAGTGGCTGAATGCCTGCCTCTCTCTTCATTAAAAGGTTACCGCTGGGGAAATCTTAGAGGTCTAGTTTGAACTAACAGCTTTTTCAGTATTTTAAAGAATTTTCCTTAGGTTGCTGATAGTTGCTGAGGTAAAACAGTACTATCTCTTAGTACCTGGGGAGGGTTTGGTTTTGTTTTAGGGTCAAATGTGGTATTTATAATAAATAGAAGATTTTGATGAAGGAGAACTACCCCCTGCTGTGAACAAGCAAGAGAGAAGTTAACCATTACAAAGGAACAATTTTGCAGGAAATTATGTCACTAATACAGAAGTTACTGGTTAACTGCAGTTTGGTTCCTGAATTAGTGGAAACAGCTGCATTAGGGAACTATGATATTCTGATGTTATTTAAAGTTCAGGAATTCTAACTTAAAATTTTTTTATCACTCAATAAGACCATGACTAGCATAAAAGTCAGGTGGCTCAGTGGTAAAGAATCCACCTGCCAATGCAGGAGACGTGAGTCAGGAGGATCTGAAGAAGGAAATGGCAACCTGCTTCTGTATTCTTGCCTGGAGAATCCCATGGACAGAGGAACCTGGCGGGCTGCAGTCCATGGGGTCACAGAAGAGTCAGACACAACTTAGCACACACACCACGCCATAGAAGATAGCATTATTGAGGCTAGATGCCCTAATGTTTTTCATTCACATATATCGATTTCTAACTTAGTTATAAACGACTGAGGTTTCAGTGATTGCACAATATAACATTTTTTCAACTCTCCGTTTTATGACCTAATTGATTACTTCCCAATGACATGTTCAAATAGCAGAACAAAACTGTACTGAGTGCAGATCTGAAAAGCACTTAAAACATCCGTGTGAACAGAGAACAAGATTTAAATACAATTTAAATTGAAATGCAGTAAGAACTTTTCCGAAGAAGACCCCAGGGAGTTTCCTGGTTGTCCAGTGGTTAGAGCTACGCACTCTCAGTACTGAGGGCCCAGGTTCACTCTCTGGTTGGAGAACTAGGATCTTTTGAGCCTTGCAGACAGCACAGTGTCTAAAAACAAGGGTTAAGGATCCAGTACACCCTGTGCTGTGCTTAGTCACTCAGTCGTGTCTGACTGTTTGCGACCCCATGGACTGTAGCCCTCCAGGTTCCTCTGTTTCCAGGCAAGAATATGAAGTGGGGTGCCATGCCCTTCTCAGTGCACCCTGAACCCTGCCTAACTAATTTTTTCCTGTGATTAACTCAAATTTAGTCTGAAAGAGACAGATGACAAAACAAGTTTATAAATTTTACTCAGGCCAGAGGGAGAGGAAAAAAGAAACAAAAAACCATCATATGACTTGTATTTAAGATGCACATTTTTCCCCCCACCATCTTTGCTTCTGTGAAGTGAGGATGAAACAAAAATGGCGTTTAGCCAGCTTACCATCAGCTAAATCTGAAAGCCATTCCCTACACTTTCTGGTAAACTTCAATCATGCTGTTCTGTATTATAAGCTGGATTCTGGGAGACCTTTCCCTAGGCATTCGGGTTATATTAAAAATGTCTGGGTGCATGTCTATCAGTTTCAGAACTTCACTTCCAGGTCTGGTAAACTGGGAAAGGTCTAGAACATGCCCAGCATTCCTGGAAAAGTGCTTAAGTTCTAACATGGTCCTAGATGATTCATATCCAAACATGGCTTCCCTTAATACTGGCAGAGGGTGTAAGAAGTACAAGCTCAGTTCTTTGAAAGAATAAAATGGTAAAGTTAAACAAATTATAGATCATGTCATGCAAGGTTTTACTTCTACTTAACTCTATCTCCCCTACTTTTAAATTTCCTGAGAGTAAATTTTCACCAAATTTGCCATATCATTCTTGGCTATTGCCTGGAACCAATTCAAGCACATGACAGTATGAAGTACATTTATTTTATGAAATAATACAGAATAAGGTCTATTACCTTCACAATGCTGAATGTTTATACAATTTTTTAAACTGTTCCTTTATATTAAATACCTTTTCGATACACCCATAGTTAGTACTGGAGAAGGCAATGGCACCCCACTCAAGTACTCTTGCCTGGAAAATCCCATGGACAGAGGAGCTTGGTAGGCTGCGGTCCACGGGGTCGCTAAGAGTTGCACGTAACTGAGGGACTTCACTTTCCCTTTTCACTTTCATGCATTGGAGAAGGAAATGGCAACTCACTCCAGTGTTCTTGCCTGGAGAATCCCAGGGATGGGGGAGCCTGGTGGGCTGCCGTCCATGGGGTCTCACAGAGTCGGACACAACTGAAGTGACTTAGCCGCAGCAGCATAGTTAATATATCAAGGTGGAGACTGCACCCGTTATCAGACGTTCATTATGTGTTTTCTCCAAAGATGGTAGTTCTAGCACTTTCATTCTGAGAAATCCTTTAAAACATCTGTGTGGTGCCCCAGTCTTTCATCTACAGGGGTGTATGGACAGGCCACTCAAGATGGCTGTTCTCTTGCTCTCTGGCCCCCTGGGGTCTGCTGCTGCTGCTGCTAAGTCGCTTCAGTCGTGTCCAACTCTGTGCGACCCTAAGAGCTGCAGCCTGCCAGGCTCCTCTGTCCAGGGGATTCTCCAGGCGAGAACACTGGAGTGGGCTGCCATGCCCTCCTCCAGGGGATCTTCTGGACCGAGGGATCAAACCCAGGTCTCCGGCATTGCAAGCAGATTCTCTAATGCTGGGCCAGCAGGGAAGTCTCACCTACATCTTATTCACATGACTGACCTTCCTAGGAACTTAGCTCAGGCCCCAGCTATCGATAGCTTATCAAAAGGGCAGTGAGGAGCATGCCCCTCTGCTGATTTCCCTGGTAACTAATAAGCCCAACTGGTAATAACTAATAACTCGTATAACTGGTAATCTCTCCTTCCCCCAAGAGTGAAGACTGCCACCAGATCCTGTCCACCTCCCACAACACACAGTGGAATACAGCTTAGGACCTTGCTTCAGTCATGTAAGCCACCCCATCCTGTAAACCTCTGATATCTCTGATGGCTGACTTGGCTGTTTCTTAGATCTTGAAGCTGGGCTAGCAAAGGCATTCTAGTGCTATCTTACACTACTGGTTTCAAAAAGTATACTGAAATAAATAATTGAAACGGCAAGAGGGTCTGAGCTTAGATTTTAAAACTACAGATGTGGTTAGATTCTTGATGTGTAAACTAGTTATGGTGGTTGATTTTATTTGCCAACTTGAAACAGGCCACACAAGTTAAACATTATTTCTGGGCATCTTCAAAGGTGCTTCCAAATGAAACTAGCATTTCAATCAATGAACTCAGTAAATTGTTCTCCCCAATGTGGATGGGTGTCACTCAATCCACTGAGGGCCTGATTAGAAAAAAAAAAGCAAAAGAATTCACCTTTTTTCCCCCCACCTTACTATTCAAGCGGAACGTCTACTCTCATCTTCTCCTGCCCTTAGACGGGCATTTATAGTATGTGCTCCCTTGTTGTTAGGCCTCAGACTCAGACTGAACTGTCTCCCCCAGCTTTCCAGGGTCTCCAGCATGCAGATGGCAGTTCATGAGACTTCTCAGGCTTCACTATTGTGTGGGACAATTCCTCATAATAAATCTCCTTTTATCCTTTCAGTTCTAATTCTCTCAAAAATCCTAACTAGTATACCAGCTGTGTTTCTGATTTCGGTATTAGGAATTCCCTGCATCGCTGAACTCTGTGGGACAAACATGTATTACAACAGTTAATAAATAAGCAAGCATAGGAATAGTGCTCCCTCTTGTGGCCGAATTTCTTGAAAATTTTCCAGCAAGGGAGCGTGCCCTCTTGCAGACCTCAGGTGTGTTGTGGACCCAGACCTCAGAGAAGCCCCACTTCCCATTATAGGTGCCAGATGTATACAGAAATGTGATTTTTAAAGCTGGGATTTGGGTTTGGGATAATGGACACAAATGAATCAGGACACATAAAAACAGGGAAAAAATGTAATTCAGTGCTGGAGTCTGATAACATTATATTTTCACTTTTTAATGTCTACCACGTGTAAAGAGTATGTCTAGAAACATCAAAAAGGACATATCTTCTAAAGGCAAAAACAGTCTTGAGGTTTGTGGATTCTTCTCTTTATTACAAAATACAGTTATAAATACAGTATATAAAATACAGTAAGTAGCTCTCAATGAGGAGTGATTTTTGTCCCCCAGGAGAGTGGTGATGTCTGGAGACTGGAACCTACTGGATAGAGGATAAGGATGCTACTAGACATTCCACAAAATACAGGACAGCCCTCACCTGCAAACTATCTGGTTCAATATATCAATAGAACTGAGGTTAAAAAGAAACTGAAATAAGAATATTCTTATGAACTCAGTCTCACATCTGACTACATACTTTTGGAGTATGCATTATTGTCTTATAATCTAATTATTTACAATGTTTAGCTACTGTTCTTCAAAACAGAAAATATATTTAGATGTGTTGGTTGCTAGGTACAGTGAGACCGAAATTCAGATATTCTTTTCTCAGCAAAATGCTTGGAGAGTGAAGTTTTTAAATTAACTCCAGGTGGACCTGAAATATTTTCATTAGAAAAACATGCCCGCTAGCAACAGATGCATTGAGAGCTGGAGAAAAGAGAGAGAAAAGATTGACTGCAACATGGTTAGCTACCCCTCTGGCAACCAAGGAAAAACAAATCGTTTAGGACCAGGAGCCCCAGCCTGGTTTCCCTGAATCCTTAGGCGCTCTGAAAATAAGAAGAGTCTGAAAGCTATTTTCAACATTTTAAAAATGTTCTAATAACAGTTGAACATGTATAAGAAAATGCCAGACTAAAATGAAAACAGTATGTACATGCTTAGCATACATACAAGTTCATCTCATCTGACATAATATTGTAGGAATTTCAAGATCCTTGGGGACAAAATCATACAAGTAGTCCTTTGTGGTTAACAGAAAGTTAGAAACTACTGCCTAAGGAAACCTAGCAGTTGAGATAAGTGTGAAGAAGTAAAATCCTAACACAATATTTGATTTTTTTTTTCCCTCTAGTTTACTATTTGCAGTGCTTAAGCACAGTGCTTGGATGTCGTTTAGTTGCTCCATCATGTCCGACTCTTTGCAACCCCATGGACTGTAGCCCACCAGGCTCCTCTATCCATGGGATTCTCCAGGCAAGAATACTGGAGTGGGTTGCCGTTTCCTTCTCCAGGGGATCTTCTCAACCTAGGGATCGGACCTGCATCTCTTGCATTGGATTCTTTACCACTGAGCCACCAGGGAAGCCCAGTACAGTGCTTGGTATATAATGATAAATTCAAATATTCTGCCTTAGGCCGGGACTTTAAAAAGTAGAGCCATCTCAACTTCAGAATGGTGGTGATGGCAATAAGAAAACTCCAAGGGAAACAACAGAGGGATGACGGAACTGACTCCTAAACCCATCACAGAGAGCCCTGCTCTCACATCGACCCTGAGGATCTGCATTTGTTTTTAATTAAGAACCTATGGGTTGTTCCCTGGTGGAGCTTTAGTGAAATTTAGAGCTCTAGTAACTTCTAGGCCCTCACCATCACTGATCCACCACCATAGTCAAAAACAGTGTGCTTTCAGGGAAATTCCACTGTTTTATTAGGGGTCACAACTGTTTAGGCCAGTACATGCTAAGAACAGGCACAGAATCCACCTTCAGTCTCCTTTACTGACTCTTCCTCTGTCCCTCTGCTGTTGGTTGATGTGCCTTGGAGACTGTGATCTGGACATTTTTCTCCCTTCTTTATTATACCCACCACCCCCAGGCTATCTCCTGCCCTCCCACAGCCTCACTTACTACCTATGTGCCAAAGTCCTCTCATTTATCCATCTAGCCTAGACATTCTTAGTTCCAGACCAACAATCTATTAATAACTCTTTATTCAGTTGGATATTTACTTGGCAGTCTCAACCAGTCCAACGACCTTTCCTCTAAACTATCAGTTCCTCTAGGTTGCCATCACTCAGTACTGCTGCTGCTGCTGCTAAGTTGCTTCAGCGGTGTCCAACTTCGTGCGACCCCATAGACGGCAGCCCATCAGGCTCCCCCGTCCCTGGGATTCTCCAGGCAAGAACACTGGAATGGGTTGCCATTTCCTTCTCCGATGCATGAAAGGGAAAAGTGAAAGTGAAGTCACTCAGTCGTGTCCGACTCTTAGCGACCCCATGGACTGCAGCCTACCAGGCTCCTCTGTCCATGGGATTTTCCAGTCAAGAGTACTGGAGTGGGGTGCCATTGCCTTCTCTGGTCACTCAGTACACAGCACTGTAATTCACTATTTTACTTCTCCCAGAATCATGGATAATGGTTTAAACACCTATTTTATGCTGAATAAATACCTGTGAGATAAATGACTGCATAAATAAGTAAATAAAAGAGGTACAACAGTCAGAGGTGCTGAGGATCACAGGTGCTTCCATGGAGGTGCCAAGATAGGGTATCTGCAGCAGAGCCGGCCACCTTGTCAGATGCAGATTCCCCAGGGAATAGTCTGAGCAGCTGTTGTAGAGCTCTTCCACTTCCCATCCAGATGGAGGCTACAGAAGGATGGAAAAACTGAAGACTTAGGCACAGGTATCATATGGAAGATTTTGGAAAAAGCTGTGCTTGGGAAATACCACCCCAACCATCACTCCAAATTGAGTGAGAGGAACCTCTTTAGACTTCAACAGCCTGAAGGGATCCTAGACTCACACGCGGGCAAGGGAGACCAACTCTGCAGAGAAGTAACTGCGTTCCTTCTAAAGGTGCATGGGATCCTGCATGCAGGCCTGACAACAGGAAGGTCAATCTGGGCTTGTTTGTTTGTTTGTTTAATTTTACTTTACTCTACAATAAAAAATGAGCCAAAGAACTAAATAGACGTTTCTCCAAAGAAGACATACAGATGGGTTTGTTTTTAAAAGGATCCTGCCCTCCAAGAGCAGCATGGCCGGAAGAGGGGAATCTACTAGAAACAAGAAAGGGCAGAAACTGAAAGTGATCGGGAGGGTCACTGCCCTCAGCAAAGGAATGCCAATCAGATGTGTCTGGGTGGTGGCAGGGAGGAGGGAGGGGA
>SJYC01078279.1:0-41186 GCA_006408675.1 Madoqua kirkii | reverse complement strand
GCAGCTTCCACCTAACTTTCATTTTACACATGGTGTGTATATGTCGATGCTGTTCTCTCAATTTATCCTACCCTCTCCTTACCCAGCATTTTCATAAGAACAAATTATGTCTTTGAATGTATAGGAAAGAATAAGATGAGAAATGAGAATATAGCTTCATATTCTGTGGTTAGGAATTCTGCCTATGCTTCTTGTGTTTAGTAGTGTGAACAGTGTCCTTTCTCAGGCATTAAATTTACTTGGTTATACTTGAGAGCTTTTCTTCAACTTAGTCTAATCACATTGTCAAGTAAAAGTTTGCCTTTACTCCAGTTCACCGGGGTCTTTATTCCAGTGCAGTGAATTGTTTCACAAGTATTCACGCTAAAGTATATCTGGATGTAGAAAACGGACTTGTGAAAATGCTGGGTAAGGAGAGGGTGAGATGAATTGAGAGAGGAGCATCGACGTATACACACCATGTGTAAAATGGATAGTTAGTGGGGAGCTGCTGTATAGACAGGGAGCTCAGCTCGGTGTTCTGTGATGACTGAAAGCGCTGGGACGGGGCCAGGGAGGCTCAAGAGGGAAGGGATGGATATGTACACATAGCTGATTCACCTACAGCAGAAACCAACACAACATTGTGAAGCAGTTATACTCCCATTTTTAAAAATAATTAAAAATTAAAGTGTATCAGTGGGAAAGAAATTGAATATAGAGTTAAAATCTGTAGGCTTCATAATTTATAGGTTAATCAAATAGTCCTGTTTGGAATGCAAAGAGGTCAGGTAGTTCTTGGAATGTATGTTTTCTAAACTATGTCTTCCAATGTAACTTTTGTTAAGAGCCCTTTCTACATTGTGTAAAAAGGAATAGGCATTTTACTTTAATCTCAGAACATCGTTACACATTTGATGTCCAACTACAAGATATAATAATTAAAAAGGAAAAAGGGTGGTTGGAATCCATAAATTCTTCTAATGCCTCGCCTTAACTATTACTTTTAAAAACCATGTTGTGCTAAACCTAACATAAGCCCCTGTAAATGTTAAAAGTGTTCTTCTTTTCCCTGTAGGAAAAAAATTGAAAACATAATGAAATAGTTTGAAACATAGTGAAACTACAGACTATGAGAGTTGTATCTTAGCTATATTTGAAAACCAGTCATAAGCTCACAAGGAATTCTCTAATTCACTCTTCAGGTGAAATTTACCGGAATAGAACTTCAGATGTGTCTCAAGCAACTTTAGCCAGTGTATCCCCGGTGTTTACTGTGGTGAGTATGTGTGGTCCGTTTGATGGCTTACAGAGAGGACATACTTATTAAGTTAACTGGGCTGGACTGATCAGCCATGATACTACTTACTTAGTTTTATAATGTATAAGTCATTGTCTTTTGATTAGCCAGTGACTTGAGTGCCAGTGAGATTTGCTGCATAACACTCTTGAGTCTTTGCTAATATCTGCAGAGCTTATCTTAGTACTAGAACAAGTGGCTCAAATCACAGTTCAGAGCTTCCTGGTTGAAACTCAAGGTTTCTCCAGAAATCTATTCAGAAGTCCTTGAAAGCTATTAGCCACAAAATGACTTGAACCTGTGCTATGCAACATACTACATGCAGAAGCATTTTGAAGGCAGCACAGGGTATTACTTAAAACTGCAAGCTTTGTTGGGTCTTGATCTCTGCAACGTTCTCTAGAATGGTTCACAGAAAAAAATTGAATAAAACAACATAAATGGTATGTATCACACACACATATTTAGAAAGAGAAAAATAAGGCCATTGGGGCACATATTAACAAAGGGAGACTCTAGGTCGAGGTTACATGGAAATGGGTTGTAATATTCTTGTAACATTTTTGTAGGCTTTTAATTTTTTTAAATCTTAATTTTTAGAGAAACTGCTTGCTCTGAGCCAGAGTTTGTAAATTCAGATCTCAACTCTGTCTCTTACTAACTAGATGGACTTGGGCAAGTTACGATAATATCTTTGTGCCTTGGTTTTCTCATCCATAAACTAGGCTGGGAAAGATTGAGGGCAGGAGAAGAAGGGGACAACAGAGGATGAGATGGTTGGATGGCATCATCGATTCGATGGACATGGGTTTGGGTGGACTCTGGGAGTTGGTGAGGGACAGGGAGGCCTGGCATGCTACGGTTGATGGGCTCGCAAAGAGTCGGACATGACTGAGCGACTAAACTGAAACTAGGAGTAATAGTACCTACCTTGTAGAATTATGAGATTTAAAGTAATTTAAATATGTAAAACCCTTAAAAATAATACCTCACACATGGTAAGCATTCAGTGTATATATTGGCCATTATATATCATCATTATTATTTAGGATTTTTAACATAGCTTTTCTTTATGAACTATACAGAACAAGACAACTCCCAGAACTGCATGGAGAGGTTGTCACTGTTATTCACTCTTCTGGGAGTTAGCCAGTTTGATTAAACAATACAAAGTCAGATGTTAAATATTGAAAGAAGGTTCTTTGCAGGTGAAATATTGTCTACCAAGAACACTTAAGAAAATCAGTTAATGCTATTTGAAATGTGAGTTCCTTTCAAGGTAAACATTTAAAAAAAAAATCAGTGTGTGTGATCTCATTTTTTTTTAGTTAAAAAATCCCATTAAAAATGATACAGATAAATATGGAGATGCAAAAATTTTCATCATACATTGTTAAGTTGAAAGCAGAGGAGAGACTGCAAAGAAGTGTATGTAGCGTGAATGTATCTAGGAAGAATAAGTCTGCAAGGGCATTTAGTAAAACGTTAGCATGGTTTTCTCTAAAATTTGTAACCAAATAGTTTTATTTGCGAATTTTGTGCAGCAGATGTATGTATTTGAAATAAGCGTAAGGAGGAAACCTAGTATATATTACACAAAACAAAACTTCCCTTGATGTAGGTTTCCCTTTAACTCTGATGTTTTATGGTCCTTATATATTCCTATTGATGTTATCTTTGCTCACAAGAAGCAAGCTGAAATATACGACACAGTTTTATTATGGCATTATTAACATAGCATGCACATTTAGGACTTGTGCCTCAAGTATGTCTTAGAGTGTGTCTCTGAAAATACATATTTAAGTAGTGATTAATGCAGCCCAGCAATAGTGATTCATTTAACATTATTTTGACGTCTTCAGACTTGACTTGTGGACAAGTATTACAGGAGAATGTTCCCTCTGCTTTATAGGAAGTAAGTACAGTTTCGGCATTGTGTCCTCTCTGCACTATCAGAAGAAGTCTTTTCTGTACATGTTTATTGATTCTGCAGCACCCACCACAGAGACCTCACCGCATCCCACAGATATTAATGCTTAGATTCCCAAGATAAGCCATGTTTGATCCCAGTCTATTCAGAAGGCAAAAGGATAGGAAATTCACAAGGGCAGTATTTGGTGTTCTCTCTTCAAAAGAAGTCCTTCCAGCCATCCAGAGGCTCCTGTGGCCCCCTGTGTGAAGCTCAGGTATGAGGAGAGGATATTCTCAAAGGTGGGTATGAGATCCACCTTGGCTTAGACGCCCCTGAGGCCCTCTAGTGCCAGTATCTCTTGTCTCCATCCCAGAGGCATAGCCCAGGCTCCTACAAGGAGCAGCCAGTTATGAGAGCCACTGTCTTCGGGAAGGCAGAACTGTGGCTGTCCGCCAGGCATCATAATCCACTCAGTCTCCCCAGGGCAGCCCGTTGAGCAGTCAGGGCATTTTCACCATGAACGATATGGCCCAGTAACACAGCTGACACTCCTTCATCAGATCTTCTGAGGAACCAAGTTAGATAGTTAATCCAAGGTCAGATTTGTCCTGGCAAAGGAGAGGGGACTTTTTGTTTTAATCCTGAACTCATAATCGAATTTAACTTAAGAATAGCAGATATGGTTTATATCTTCATTATATTATTTTCATAATACCATATGATATGATACCACAAATCATGTTCTGGTTTGGGAGAAAATAATACTTTTATTATCTGTTTCCAGACAAAATTTGACAAAGAAGGAAAGGTGACTTCTTTTGGTGAGTATCTGTAATTTTTTTTTAAATCAACCCACTGGAAGTAAAGAAACTATTATATTTTGAGTAGAATATTGTTGCTTATATGGATATGTTGAAGATGATCTTTCTTAAGCATTTGTCCATTAGCCCTAATTGCTGGCAGCATTTGACCTGTACTGTAATTTTCGGAGGCTGGAGGGGAGGTGAGAAGCCACTCACTCTAACAGAATGTTAAAGCGAGAGTGTTGGCTGGTATGCAGCCAAAAGAGAAACACTTTTCCCTTTTGTTTCTCGTCCTTAGTCTCCCTTCCGCTGCCCTGGTCCTCATGTTCATCTCCTCCTGTGCCATGTTGAAGGCAGAATCGAGGAATACCACTGCCATTGCAGTTGCCGTGGGTGACAGCAGACAGGAGGGACAGGGCCCTGGATGGTAGTCACTGAAACTGCCAGTGATGGCTATTGTGGACAGTCTCTTTTTAAAATGAAACTCAGCATTACTTTACCATCTGACCTCAGGTGTAGGTTTCAAGTCTCCCTGTCCTTCCCACCCTCTAGTCCTGTTCCTGCTGTTGCTGAAATTCTAGTGGGGTATATTGGGTATTGTTTGGCTCAGTATCGCCTCAAAAGGTTGTTCTACTTAGAGCTGTATCACAGGTATGGCTTGGTACTATAAGAATAGATGCTCCCATTAACCAGCATGATTTCTTGAGTTTGTTCATCTATTTTGCTTTTTCTTAGGTGATAAATTTAGTTTTCAGGTAGGAGAATCTAGTGACTTTATTTTCTCATTTTGTATTAGTTTAAGAACAAAGACAATTGGACTATCTGTTCATAGATTTTAAATGCTGAACTTAATAATACAGTAAGGAAACGATAGAAAATGTAGTTCTGTATAGTTCATACTTAAAAATCCATACATCTAGAGCTAGAAATTGTTACTGTAAGTTCTAATGATGTATAACTATGGTTTTTATACTGGTCCCAGGGGGTTTCTCTAAGTGCAGAGAAATTTTATGAAGTATGGTTAAGAGGAGAAAAGAAAAATGAGTTTGACCAGATTTAGCCTGAATATGTTTTTGAGGTAGAAATGGGTGTTACAAAGACCCATTTTGATTACTAGCCATTAAAAAGAATGAAATAATGGCACTTGCAGCAACATGGATATAGAGATTGTCATATTGAGTGAAGTAAGTCAGACAGAAAAGAATTATTGTGTGATATCCTTTATATGTGGACTCTAAAAAGAAATGATACAAATGAACTTATAAAATAAAGACTCACAGACTTAAAGAACAAACATGGTTGTAGGGGGAGGGGGAGAGTCAGGGGGAAGGGATAATTAGGGAGTTTGGGATGGACATGTACACACTGCTGTATTTAAAATGGATAACCAACAAGGACCCACCATATAGCATATGGAACTCTGCTCAATGTTACATGTGGCAGCCTGGATGGGAGGGGAGTTTGGAAGAGAATGGATACATGTGTATCTATATGGCTGAGTCCCTTGCTCTTCACCTGAAATTGTCACAACATTGTTAATCAGCTATACCCCAATACAAAAATTAAAAGTTAAAAAAGTGCAGTGGCATAAATTGCAAAAAAAGCAAAAAGACCCATTTTAGCTCTTGTTTCTGGTAGTAATAGAAGATTATCTCAATGGTGTTGGGAGGGGTACTCTGATATAAAAATCTAATGTTTTTGGTTTATAAGTTTACCCACTCTTTTTATTGAACACATTTCTTTTTTAGAAAGGAAGAAAACTGACTTATATCAAGAATTAGGTCTTCAAGCCAGAGATTTGAGGTTTCAGCATTTAATGAGCATCACAACCAGAAACAATAGGATTATCATGCGAATGGAGGTAAAGGATTTTATTTCATTTACATTTCTCCCCTGCAGTCCTAAAGTTCCTTCCTTACTATCTTGATCAGTAGTTTAAAAGTAATTTTGTAATTAAAAAATAGATGTGTGAAACTATTATATAACACGGTGTTAGAAGTAGAACTCGTTTTACGTGAATTGTATACCTGTGCCAGCAGGTGAAGCACTGCTCTGTTAATCATGGAAAAGGTCTGGCTGCTGTCTCCTTTCTCACTGTTTGGATTTAGTCTCTAGTTTCTGAAATAAGAGAAAGATTCTTGGTTTATAACAGACTTTTTCAGTCATATACAGTATATATTAATTGCATTATAACTTCAGCTACTAAGAATATATTCTGGTTTTCGAAATAGCCTAGAAGTAGCCTTTATATTTTATCTTTTGTTTTTTAAATATTTACTTATTTGACTGTTGGATGTTAGTTGCTGCCTGTGGGATCTAGTTCCCTGACCCGGGATTGAACTGGGGGCCCCCTGCATTGGGACTCAGAATCTTAGCCACTGGACCAGGAAAGTCCCTAAAGTTTATAACTAGCATCTTTCAAAACTTTTTAAAAAGTGCCTCTTTATTAGAGAAGTATGTGATAAAGCAAACTGTTTTATAATATAACATGTTAGGAGGAATAGAACTAATTTTACATGGATTACAGAAGAACATTAATTATAGCATCTAATTGGTATGTGTATAGGTATTCACTGTATAATTTTTCAACTTTTCTGAATAATTGTTCATATTACAGTTGACCTTTGAGCCTCATGGGGCTGGAGGCACTGAACCTCCAAGCAGTAAAAAATACATGTATACGTTAGAGTTCCTCCATACCTGCTGTCCTCAGATTCAGCCACCGCAGGTCGTGTATTTGTGTGGTATTTACTACTGAAAAAGATCTGCATGTAAAATGACCCAATCAGAATATGTTAGCCTTTCTCTTCAGAATAAATTTTTAACTTCATAGTGTTCTAAATTAGAGCACTAACGCTACACTTTATGATTTCAAATTAGCTTAGTATGTTTTGGTGATATTTTAAAAAGGAAACTTCCCCACTTCAGCCAAACCAATCATGATTAAATTAATCTTCTAAAAATCTGCTGAATGCTTGACTTTTAAAAAGACCTTCTCTTGTTTCCTTTGTTCTCTATATTTCTCTTGATTACCCTGGAAATCCTAGTAAATAATTTGGTTAATTCTAGTTCTGTTGAGAGTGAGTTAGAGGTATTAAGACTTGCATTTATTTTAGGCTTCCTTTCTTTTTTAAAAAAAGTCTTGGTTTTTTGTTTTTGTTGATTTCAACAGTGATTTGATTTAGGCTTAGTCCGCGTATTGTGACTTCCCTGGTGATCCAGTGGCTAAGATTGCTCGCTCTAATGCAAGGGCCTGGGTTTGATCCCTGGTCAGGGAATTAGGTCCCACGTGCTGCAGCTAAAGACTCAATGCAGCCAAATAAATAGTTCTTAAAAATTAATAGAGTATGAAATTCTAAATATTGTATGAATGTTACTTTTTCCCTACAACTCTACAACTTACATATATGCCTGTGTACATATATCTACCTAAAGATATGTGTGTGTGTGAGTGTATATATATATATATATGTATATATATATATATATCTTTTTTTTTCAACAGTATTTGAAAGCTGTGATAACTCCGGAGTGTCTTCTGATACTAGATTATCGTAATTTAAATTTGGAGCAGTGGCTTTTCCGGGAGCTCCCTTCACAGTTGGCTGGAGAGGGTCAACTTGTCACATACCCGTTACCTTTTGAGTTTAGAGCTATAGAAGCCCTCTTGCAGTATCGGGTAAGTCTGTGTTTGTCTAGCTTCTTGAATGTCTTCTGGTTTCACACTGCTGTGGATGAGGAAGACACTTTGGTTTTTCCTGTCTTGGCTGTGCCGGGTCTACTTAATTCAGCTACTGTTATGCTGCATACTAACAGTTATTGGAAGTATTTTAATATTTTAATGGATAGTATAGCTATATCATGGAGAAGGGCAACCCACTCCACTATTCTTGTCTGGAAAATCCCGTGGACAGAGGGCTGTGGTCCATAGGGTTGCCGAGAGTCTGACACAACTGAAGCAACTTAGCAGGCATACACACGTATCTGTGTCAGTGCATACCTGCTGATTAATCCTGCTGTGCCTATATTAACATGAATACACATTTGACCTTTCAACTTTACTTTTTAAGTTTAAGATATGTTTTGTTTTTTAAAAGCTTTTTTATTTTTTGGAAAAGAACTTTGTTCATAGGAATTTTAACTACATCCTATTCTGTTGTAAGGAACATGGGTATTGTTTACCAGATGTGAAGTTTGTTTTAACCAGGGAATGGCAGCTTTTCATTTAATCAGTCTTCTATTCCTTTCATACTAAGTGTCTGTAGGGGGAGGAGTCTTACAGGAATTAATTTCCTGTCACTCAAATGGGAGCCTGGCAACAACATTATGCATGATTATCTTTTAACCTAGGAGATTAGTTTTTTAATCATCTGGGATAGACATTCCAACAGTAACCATGTTCTGAAATGGTACCAACCTTCCTAGCTATTTTCGATTTCTGTATTTAATCAGAGGATTCACTGACCCTGAGTATTCTAAAAAGATTGTTTTAATTCTTATGAAAGGTCATGTTGTTATCTAGATCAACACCCTTCAGGGGAAACTTAGCATTTTACAACCACTGATCCTTGAGACGTTGGACGCTTTGGTGGATCCCAAACATTCTTCCATAGACAGAAGCAAACTGCACATCTTGCTACAAAATGGCAAAAGGTAAATATGGGTGATTTACCAAGTTGAGAATTAGACACAAATGTTTTAAACTTCTCTTTTAGTAGTCTTAAGAGGGAAATGTTTAACATAAATTCAGATCCAAAATTAGTGTAGTTATTAACTATCTTAAAAATACCAACTAGTCTTGCAAATGGTAATGACATTATTTACTTTGAAACTTTACTCTCAATGCCTTCATTGCCATATATGGTTTTCGTTATTCTTAAAAATCTTTCATAACTTTAAAATAGGAAAGCAGCCTAAGGTTACTTTAAACAGCTTTTTATAAAGAATTAGGGTTAGTGGCCTAGGTGGGAAGTTGAGCTAAAGGGGGCACGCAAACAAATGTTTATTGCAAAGCTGTTTTCAATGCAATGCTGTATCAGTCTCTTTTATACGTGTGATCTCATCTCAACCTGTTGTCAGTCCTGTTGACATGGTCCTCATTTTGAAGATAAGAAAATCGAGGTCTAAGTATCTTGTCTAAACTTTAATAGCTACTAAATGACAGATCTATATTCAAATCGTATTCTTTTTCCCTCAAAGTTCAAGAAGTTTTTTGTTGTTGTTGTTGATCATAATGCATTCCAGAATTTAATATATTAATTTGTATTACAGTTTGAATGATCAGTCCCTCAGGATTTGTACCCCCTAAAATACTTTCAAAAGTTAACAGTTAAAATTCCTGAGTCGGTTTTTTGTCGAAAAATATTAGGAAGGATGTTCTTATCAAATAAAAGTAAATGGTCTCTTCTTCTATTATCACTGCCATAATTAAGAATAAAAGTAAATTTCTGGCCCCAAAAGTTTACATCACAGTGATTCTGTTTCTGAAATAAATAACATATGCTGAAAATTATATCGTCATTTAATTTTATCACTCAATATATTAACAGTCTTGTATTGGAAATTGATTCTCAAACTGCCTAGTAAATACCAAAAATTTTTTTACAAGTCGGTGTTTATCATGAGTGTATAAGGGAGTCTGCTTGTTAAGACATTAAAAAGGCACTACTCCTGTAGGGAAATTTTTTACAGATTTATGTTATTGATCATTTCTATACAATTATTCTTACAGCCTGTCAGAGTTAGAAACAGATATTAAAATCTTCAAAGAGTCCATTTTAGAGATCTTGGATGAAGAAGAGCTGCTGGAAGAGCTCTGTCTGACAAAGTGGAGTGACCCACAGGTCTTGTAAGTGAACAGTGATGCTTTGTTAGTTTTTCCCTTAGAATCAGATAGTCTTCTTTAGATAACTTTTTATAAAGAACATTTTTCTGAAATAGAGGGTGCACTTTTCATCCCCAGTTTCATTATTTCCTTTTCCGTATTGCATCTAACTGAATCTAATGAGGACTTGTTAAGTGCTTGCTCGGTTTACAACTGTAAAGATAAACACCATTGCCTTTATCTTCAAATGCCTGACCAACAGAGTGGCATACACGGCTGCCTTTAAGAATAAAAGTAAATTCTGGCCCCAAAAGTTTACATCACAGTGATTCTGTTTCTGAAATAAATAACATATGCTGAAAATTATATCGTCATTTAATTTTATCACTCAATATATTAACAGTCTTGTATTGGAAATTGATTCTCAAACTGCCTAGTAAATACCAAAAATTTTTTTACAAGTCGGTGTTTATCATGAGTGTATAAGGGAGTCTGCTTGTTAAGACATTAAAAAGGCACTACTCCTGTAGGGAAATTTTTTACAGATTTATGTTATTGATCATTTCTATACAATTATTCTTACAGCCTGTCAGAGTTAGAAACAGATATTAAAATCTTCAAAGAGTCCATTTTAGAGATCTTGGATGAAGAAGAGCTGCTGGAAGAGCTCTGTCTGACAAAGTGGAGTGACCCACAGGTCTTGTAAGTGAACAGTGATGCTTTGTTAGTTTTTCCCTTAGAATCAGATAGTCTTCTTTAGATAACTTTTTATAAAGAACATTTTTCTGAAATAGAGGGTGCACTTTTCATCCCCAGTTTCATTATTTCCTTTTCCGTATTGCATCTAACTGAATCTAATGAGGACTTGTTAAGTGCTTGCTCGGTTTACAACTGTAAAGATAAACACCATTGCCTTTATCTTCAAATGCCTGACCAACAGAGTGGCATACACGGCTGCCTTTGCTGGAGAGGTCAGCGGGAGAGATGGGGCAGAGGGTGGATGGAGCGCAGGCAGGCGAGTGAGACACTGGCCCAGGTTCTGTAAGTCTGGTCAACACAAAAACACTCATCTTACAGACCTTTCGTCTCTTAGGAACTTAAAAATCATGAATGCTTCTTGTGTATATGCAAGTTTAAATGCTGCCTTTTCAAATGTTTTTTGTTCTTTGTAACTATCATTATCAGAGATTAATACAGATACCTTTGTAATGTTCATAGTTTCTGTAGTGTGTACAGATTTTTTTTTTTGAGAAATTAGTTATCTATATCTTAATAAGGAAACAAAAAGGGCTTTGTAACCTTGATATTCTAACAGATAGATACAGTAGCAGAAACTTGAACACTTGAACTCTTGTTTGCTTTCCTTCTTTTAAGCCAGTCTGTCTCTAATATGCTTTATAAGTGTCTTCTGTAGAGTGCTTCATTCCTGCTTATCCTCTTTGGTAGGACTGAGGGTATAACTAAAGAGGGGGAAAAACTGGTAACTTTTTTTTTTTTACGGAAGCATAATTGGTTTACAATTCTGTGCTAATTTGTGTTATACAGCAGAGTGACTCAGTTACACACCTCTGTGTATTCCTTTTTAGATTCTTTTCCGTTGTGGTTTATCCCAGGAGGTCGGTTACGGTTCCCTGTTCTGCACAATAGGACCTCGTTGTTAGCCGTTCCATATGAAATCGTCTGCAGCCACTACAGGCTCCCAGTCCATCCCTTTGTCTCCTCCTCCCCCTTGGTAATCACAAGTCTGTTCTCTGTGTCTGTTTTGTAGATAGGTTCATTTACGCCACATTTTAGATTCCATGTATAAATGATATCATATATTTTTCTAACTTCACTTAGTGTGGTAATCCCTAGTTGTATCCATGTTGCTGCAAAAATGGCATTAGTTCATTCTTTTTATGGCTAAGTAGTATTCCATTGTATACATGTACCACATCTTTATTCATTCATCTGTCCAGGGACATTTAGGTTGTTGCAGTGTCTCAGCGGTTGTAAATAGTGCTGCTACACTATGAATATGCTACTTTGAAGTCCATATATCTTTTTGATTTACAGCTTTGTCCAGGTATATGCTCTGGACTAGGATTGCTGTATTATACAATAATTTTATTTTATTTTTCGTTTTCTAAGGAATCTCCATACTATTTTCCATAGTGGCTACACTAATTTACATTCCCACTAACAGAATAGGAGGATTCTCTTCTAGGCTCCTATTACTAGAATGTCTTTGGGAGTGATCCCCCCTCTCCAGTGTTAGAATAGTTTAAGAAGGATGAGTTTAAGAAGTTTTTTGTATGTTTGGAAGAATTCACCTTTAAAGCCACCTGTACTTTTGTTTGTAGAGAGTTTTTGGTTTTTTTTTTAAGGAATCTCCATACTATTTTCCATAGTGGCTACAGTAATTTACATTCCCACTAACAGAATAGGAGGATTCTCTTCTAGGCTCCTATTACTAGAATGTCTTTGGGAGTGATCCCCCCTCTCCAGTGTTAGAATAGTTTAAGAAGGATGAGTTTAAGAAGTTTTTTGTATGTTTGGAAGAATTCACCTTTAAAGCCACCTGGGCCTGTACTTTTGTTTGTAGAGAGTTTTTGTGTTTTTTTTTTTAATATTACAGATTTTATTTCACTTCTAGTGATCAGTCTGTTCGAGTTATCTTGTCTCCTTGATTTAGTTTTGGTGGACTATATCTTTCTAGAAAGTTGTCCATTTCTTCTAAGTTGTTGAATTTTTTGGCATATACTTGTTCATAGTATTCTCTGAAGGGTGTTTTGTATTTCTGCAGTATCAGTTGAAATTTATCCTTTTTCATTTCCTAATTTATTTGGATTCTATCTTTTTTCTTCTTGGTGAGACTGGCCAGAGGTTTGTCAATTTTGTTTCTCCTTTCAAAGACCCAGTTCTTGATTTTAAACTGATTTTTGGCAGGGAGTTGGGGGAGGGATGCTGTGGTTCTTTATTGTTGCATGGACTTTCTCTGGTTCTGGCAAGTGGGGATTACTCTAGTAGCACGTGTTTTCAAGCACGGGCTCCCAGGCACTCGGGACTTCAGCAGTTGCAGCCCCTGGTACCTGAAAGGCCTAGTGGTTTTCCCTACTTCAGTCTGAGCCTGAATTAGCTGATTATCTGAGCCACAGTCAATTTCAGGTCTTGTTTTTGCTGACTGTATAGTTTCTTCATCTTTGGCTGCAAAGAATAAATCAGTCTGATTTTGGTATTGACCATCTGGTGATGTCCATGTGTAGAGTCTTCTCTTGTGTTTTTGGAGGAGGGTGTTTGCTATGACCAGTTCATTCTCTTGGCAAAACTGTTAGCCTTTGCCCAGCTTCATTTTGTAATCTAGGACCATCTGAATTAAATTTACCCTTTCCCATCCATTTCAGTTCTCTGATTGCTAAAATGTTGTTGTTCATTTTTGCCATCTCCTATGTGGCCATATGCAATTTACCATGATTCATGAACCTAACATTCCAGGTTCCTAAGCAGTATTGTTCTTTATAGCTTCAGACATTATTTACACCACCAGACACAGCTGGGCATCATTTCTGCTTTGGTTCAGCCTCTTCATTCTTTCTGGAGCTAAGTCTCTGCTCTTCCCCAGTGGCATATTAGACACCTACTGCCCAGGGGGGCTCATCTTTCAATGTCGTATCTTTTTGCCTTTTTATACCGTTCATGGGATTCTCACTGCATGAATACGAAAGTGGTGTGCCATTCCCTTCTCCAGTGGACCATGTTTTGTCAGGCCCTAACTAGCAAGGACATGCCCTCCATCTGTTCCACATAGCCTGGCGCCCTGGTTGTCCCACTGCTGGTCCTCTTGAGTGTGTAAACCTTCACTGGCCCCTGGGTGTTGGTCAGCATACCGCCTGGAGAGCTGTGCAAAGGCCCTATGAAGTTGCTGGGAAGGGGTCCAGGGAAGCCTGGAGCTGATTGATGTTGGAGGATGCCCAGGAGCAGAGGCTCCCTGGCCTCTCTGCTGCCACTGGCCACCCTGGGGCCAGTCCGCCTCCAGGAGCCCCAAGGAGCGGAGGATCACTGAATATTGTATACTGATTCAGGAAGCTTTGTGGTACTAAATGTATAACACATGTATTGGGGGCATGTTAGTTATGTGAACTCTTTCAATTAAAGTGAAAAGAGCAGCGCTGGGATTGACCATGCGGAGGAGATGGAGTTGCTCTTGGAAAACTACTACCGATTAGCTGAGGACCTTTCCAACGCAGCTCGGGAACTCAGGGCACTGATCGATGATTCACAGAGTATCATATTCATCAATCTGGACAGGTAAGACGGTGTCATAGAAAATCATCCATATTTTTTTAATAAAGTAATTATTGCACAGTAATAAAGTGTTTAAGGCTAGCTTTGTTTTCCATTTTGGAAAGAATTATCCCATCAGTATCATTTATAACTACTACATGGGAGTGTCTTTTTAAGGTGCATGTTTAGCCCACATGACCTTGAATAGTGAATTTGCGGTGCTCACTTGGTGGGCCCTTCTGATCTAAGCAGTTGTTCTCCTCCCCAGCCACCGTAATGTGATGATGAGGTTGAATCTACAGTTGACCATGGGAACCTTCTCCCTTTCACTCTTTGGGCTAATGGGAGTTGCTTTCGGAATGAATTTGGAATCTTCTCTTGAGGAGGTGAGAATGTATTATTTCAATAATCTAGGGATGGTTTTTAATGTTTTGAAGATTATTTCTTTTTCATGGATTTTATTTTGTTTTTATTGTTTACTTCAGTCGGTCAGTTTCTAGCTGTGGCACGTGAAATCTTCACTTTTGTCATGCTGGATCTTCCGTTGTAGTGCAGGGACTCTCTAGCTGTGACTTGGAGTCTCCAGAGTGCATCAACTCAGTAACTGAGACACACAGGCTTAGTTGCTCCAAGTCATGTGGGATCTTAGTTCCTGGACCAGGGGTTGAAGCCACATCCCCTGCATTGCACAGTGGATTCTTAACCCCTGGACTACTTTAATGGATTTTAAAAAGAAAGTTCTAACCTGTATAGTTGCTTATTGGAATAAAATATGTACTGTAAGTCATTTGAAATTCAGACAATATTGTTAGACCCTATAATGTAGAACAGCCTAGGTTTGAACAGACCAGAGCGTGTGCTGGGATTCAGGAGACTGTCACATAGGGCAGGTTGGGACTACCTTATGTTTCCTATAACAGATAACTACACATGGGAGAGATTTGACAACAGTATTACACCGTGAGGCAGTGTTAATGAGGGATTTTTTTTTTTTTACTTACGTGTCAGGCAGTGTGCCATACAGTTGCATGCTTTGATTCAGTCATCAAAAGTCTGAAAATGAATGTATTTTCCCTGCTTTTTTTTTTTTTTAATAGGTAGAAAAACAGGCTCAGAAAATATAATTTGCCCAAGAGCACAGAGCTAGGTAGGAAACTAGGATTCAGACTCCAAGACTTGGATCTTTCACTTTGCTCCATATTTAACACTGACTGGCAGAGTTTTCATGTCCTTGTAGCCTTGTACTTTGAGATGATGTCCTACTATGGGATTTCTTTTTTTTTTTACTTGAAGGATAATTGCTTTACAGAATTTTGTTGTTTTCTGTCAAACCTCAACATGAATCAGCCATGAGTATACATATATTCCCTCCTTTTTGAACCTCCCTCCCCATCCCACCCCTCTAGTTTGATACAGAATCCCTGTTTGAGTTTCCTGAGAGATACAGCTAATTCCCATTGGCTATATATTTTGCATACGGTAATGTAAGTTTCCATGTTATTCTCTCCATACATCTCATCCTCTCCTCCCCTCTCCCCATGTCTGTTCTTTATGTCTGTCTCTCTGTTGTTGCCCTGTAAATAAAGTCTTCAGTAATATTTGTCTGGATTCCATACATATGCTTCAGAATACAGTATTTATCTTTCTGACTTCACTCCGTATAATAGGTTCTGGATTCATCCACCTCATCAGAACTGACTCAAATGCATTCCTTTTTATGGCTGAGTAATATTCCATTGTGCATAGCGACTCTTTATCCATTCATCTGTCTATGGACATCTAGGTTGCTTTCATGTTCTGGCTATTGTAAATAGTGCTGCAAGTGAACACTGGAGTACATGTGTCTTGTTCAGTTTTGGTTTCCTCAGGGTATATTCCTAGAAGTGGGATTGCTGGGTCATATGGTGGTTTTACTCATAGACTTTTAAGGAATCTCCATACCATTTTCCATAGTGGTTGTATCAATTTACATTCCACCCAACAGTACAAGAGTGTTGCCTTTTCTCCACACCCTCTCCAGCATTTATTGTTTGTAGCCTTTTTGATGATGGCCGTTCTGACCAGTGTGAGGTGATATCTCACTGTAGTTTTGATTTGCATTTCTCTAACAATGAGCGGATGTTGATAATCTTTTCATGTGTTTGTTAGCCATCTGTATGTCATCTAGAGAAATGTCTGTTTAGGTCTTTTTCCCATGTTTTTATTGGTTTGTTTGTTTTTCTGATATTGAGTTGTATGAGCTGCTTGTATATTTTGGAAATTAATCCTTTGTCAGTTGTTTCATTTGCTATTATTTTCTCCCATTCTGAGGGTTGTCTTTTCACCTTGCTTATAGCTTCCTTTGCTGTGCAAAAGCTTTTAAGTTTTATCAGGTCCCACTTGTTTACTTTTGTTTTTATTTTCATTACTCCAGGAGATGGATCACAGGATCTTGATTTATGTCATAGAATGTTCTGCCTAAGTTTTCCTCTAAGAGTTTTATAGTATCTGGTCTTACATTTAGGTCTTTACTTCATTTTGAGTTTATCTTTGTATATGGTGTTAAGAAGTGTTCTAATTTCATTCTTTTCCATGTAGCTGTCCAGTTTTCCCAGCACTATTTATTAAAGAGGCTATCTTTGCCCCATTGTATATTCTTGCCTCCTTTGTCAAAAATAAGGTACCCATAGGTGCATGGGTTTATTTCTGGGCTTTCTATCTTGTCCCATTGGTCTATATTTCTATTTTAGAAAAATATGGAATGCTTCACGAAGTTGGATGTTGTCCTTGCACAGGGGCCATGCTAATCTTCTCTGTATTGTTCCGATTTTAGTATATGTGGTGCTAACATGAGCACCTACTGTGAGATTTCTTTAGAAATGAATTTGCATTTGCGTTCAGTAGTCACACTCTGGTGCTGAATTCTGTGTCCTGATTAACAGGTGTGTTGTCTATGTCTGTTTTAAAGTGGCCCCTTTTAAAAAGTGGTCTTTAAAAGAAGCAGTTCTAATGGTCACTCTTCTGTGTAAAACTGTTCGGGTGCGGGGGGTGTGGTATTGATTGTCCTTCAGGTAGAAGCTCCCTGGCCTGCTGTGCCCACATCCCGATCTTGTCTGCAGCCATCTTGTCCTCACTGTCCGTTGATTCATCAGTATTTTCACACTGCTTCCACACATCTCTTCTTGCCTCCCACCTTTTTTTTGCCTGGTCTGGTCTGTAGTTGCTAAGTCATGTTCGACTTTTTTGCAACCCCATGGATTGTAGCCTACCAGGCTCCTGTGTCCATAGAATTTCCCAGACAAGAATACTGGTGTGGATTGCCATTTCCTTCTCCAGGGGATCTTCCTGACCCAGGGATTGAACTTGCATCTTCCACGTTGGCAGGAGGATTCTTTACCACTGAGCCACCAGGGAAGCCCCTCTGTTTTCTTTTTTTTTTTTTTTGCCTAGTTAATGTCTGTTTCTCTCCCAGGTTTCAACTGTTGTGTTATTTCCAAGGAGACTCTTCACTGACCGCACCACCAACCTACCTGAGTAAAATTACTCTTCTGGTTATTTATGCCAAAATAATACTGCACTTCCCTTTGCCGTGATCCTCAGACTTGGAATTGCTTGTCTGCAAAAGATTATAGGTGGCTCAACTGGTAAAGAATCTGCCTGCAGTGCAGGAGACCTGGGTTTGATCCCCTGGGTTAGGAAGATCCCTTGGAGAAGGGAACGGCTACTAACTTCAGTATTCTGGCCTGGAGAATTCCATGGACTCTACTGAACAACTTTCACTCACTCACACCTGAAAAAGATCATAAGCTCCCTGCATCAGTGTTTGTCACTTCCTTATAAGATGTGAAAGGAAAGTAAATGCAGTACATTGATTCATTCATCTTACAGATATGGCATTTGGTTCCTGTTACACACTAAACACTGCTTTTAACTGTGGGGGTATAGCAGTGAATCCCTGCCCTTAGAGAGTCTGTTTCAGTGGGGGAGAGAGAAGAAACAGATCCATGGTAGGTTAGGTGATAAGTACCATAAAGAAAATTTTCTAAAGCAAGTCAGTCCTGAATATTCATTGGAAGGACTGATGCTTTGGCTAACATTGGCCATCTGATGCAAAGAACTGACTCTTTGGAAAAGACCCTGATGCTGGAAAAGAGTTTAACTGTGGGGGTATAGCAGTGAATCCCTGCCCTTAGAGAGTCTGTTTCAGTGGGGGAGAGAGAAGAAACAGATCCATGGTAGGTTAGGTGATAAGTACCATAAAGAAAATTTTCTAAAGCAAGTCAGTCCTGAATATTCATTGGAAGGACTGATGCTTTGGCTAACATTGGCCATCTGATGCAAAGAACTGACTCTTTGGAAAAGACCCCGATGCTGGAAAAGAGTGAAGGCAGGAGAAGGGGACAACAGAAGATGAGATGGTTGGATGGCATCACCAACTCAATGGACATGAGTTTGAGCAAGCTCCAGGAGCTGGTGATGGACAGGGAGGCCTGGTATGCTACAGTCCATGGGGTCGCAAAGAGTCAGACAGTACTGAGCTGAACTGAAGCATAAAGAAAGTTAAAGCTAGGTAGAGGGAGAGAGACTGTTAGCAGGAGGAGAGACAAGGGGCATTGTAGAGACAGTGTGGTTGAGGAAGGTCTTTCTGTGAAGGTAACCTAGAGCAGAGCCTGAAGGAAAAGAGAACGTGGAAAGACCTGGGAGAAAGGGTGGTCTAAGCAGAGGGAACCACACATGTGAAGACTGAGGCAAGGGTGCTCGAGCTTGTTGAAGGAGCAGCAGGAAGGCCACAGTGGTCAGAGGAAGGGTGTCAAGTAGAAGGAAAATGGTAGCGAGAGGTCAGGAGGACAGAAGAGGGAGAGCATGTTGATTTGGAGCTTGGGAAGCGTTCAGGCTTATTCTAAGTGCAATGGGAATCTCTTAGAGGCTTTTAAGCCCAAATCTAGTAAAAAGTCCGTAGTTACCAAACTATCTTGTGCGACATAAACCAGCCCTGGACATCCTCAGAAGGTCCTTCTGGAGACCTTGGCCTGTTTCCTAGCTCGTAACTATGTAACTCTGTAAAGTTCATGTCCTTCTCCCAAGTCATTTTGTTTATGCACATACACTTTTTCTGCAAGCTAACTCCATCTTATATTCATTCTAATATTTTTTTCTAAATGCCTGTTGTTGTTGTTGTTGTTGATTTTTTAAAAGAGTTTTTAGAAATTCCTTTGTGATAGTTTCTTTTTTAAGATAATATCAAACTATTTCAAGCATAGTAAAAGAATTCCCATACAGCCTTTACCCAGATTCTTCAAACAGCAACATTTTATCGTATTTATCATTCTGTCAGTATATATATACTTTTCCCTAAATCATTTGAGAATAAACAACAAATATGAAACTCTTGATGTCTAGATATTTCAGTATATATTTTCTAAAAACACTGACATTCTCTTACATAACCACAGCTCACTTGTGAAAATCAGAAAGTAGCATTGAAACAACACTGTTTTTCTGATCTGTGGACCCTGGTCAGGTTTCACCACTTAGCACAGTAGAGCCCTTTACCTCATAGAAAATCTTAAATCGTGTGTTGCATGTATTAATAGTTATTGTGTCTCCTTAGGTTCCTTTAATCTAGGCCAGTTTTTCAGACTTTGTCTTCATGGCCTTGATGCTTACAAAGAATGTAGGTCAGTTGTTTGGCTCTTGATTACTCTTCATTACTAGATTCTGATTGTGACACATTTTTGTCAGTGTTCTTCACATTGAATCCCGTCAGGAGACCCTTGATGTCAGTTTCTCTCATTACTGGTGATACTAACTCTGATCATTGGTTAAGGTGGTGTCTGCTAATTTTCTGTCCTATGAAGTTACTTTCTCTGGAATTAAGTATCTTCTAAGAACCCTGCCATTCATCAAATTTGCACCCTTTAGTTTTTTTTATTAAATATAGTTGATTGTGTTAATTTCTGCTGTACAGCAAAGTGATTCAGTTATACATACATTTTTTAATATTCTTTTCCACTGTGGTTTGTAATAGGATATTGAATGCAGTTTTCTGTGCTGTACAGCAGAACCTTGTTACCCATTCTGTATAAATAGTATACATCTGCTAACCCGAAACTCCCACTCCCTCTCTCCCCCCAGCCCCCTGGCAACCGCAAGCCCGTTCTCTGTGAGTGTTTTGTAGACAGGCTCATTTGCGTCATAGTGTAGATTGCACATATCAGTGACATTATGTCTTTTTGTTTCTGACCTAGTGCGGTCATCTCTGGGCCCGTCTGTGTTGCTGCAGGTGGCGGTACTTCACTCTTTGTGGCTGAGTAGCACTCCACTGTGTGTAGGCGCCACAGCTCTGTCCAGTTACGGGTTCGCGGACACTCGGCTTGTTTTCGTGTCTTGTGGCTGTTGTGAGTAGCGCTGCAGTGAGCACTGGGGTGCATGTGTCTTTCTGAATTATGGTTTTCTCTGGATATATGCCGCGGAGTGGGATTTCTGCATCATCTGGCGTTCTGCTTTTAGTTTTTTAAGGAACTGCCCTCCTGATTTCCATAGAGGTTGCACCAGCTTACACTCCTCCAGCAGTGTAGGAGGGTTCCCTTTTCTCCACACCCTTTCCAGCATTTGTTAATTGTACAGTTTCTGATGTGGCCATTCTGACCAGTGCAGGATGGCACCTAATTGTAGTTTTGTGCATTTCTTTAATAATTTGCACCCTCTGGTTTTAGTATCTGCTGTTGATCCAAAAAATGCTTCGTGCCTGAATCAGATACTGCAGGGATTATATCACATGGTCATTGCTAATTCCCTCATTCTTCCCACTTTTGTTCTTTGTCAGATAGAGCCTTCCTTCTCTCCCAGTTATTTATTCATTTGTGTCAGTATGGATTCATGGGATCTTACTTAATCAGTGAGTTACAATCTGTCACACTGCCTTCATTATTTATCTTGATATTCAAATTGTTCCTTTCATACCATCTTCTAAGTACCTTTGACATGTCCCCATCAGTTTAGGGCTTTTTTAGTAGCCTTTGGCATACCAGGACGCTGTAGGTGTCTTGTTTCTAAGGAGTAGATAGGCTAGACGGTGGAGATGAAGAGCTCAAAACATAGGTACTTCTGCCGGAATACTATAGGGAATACCCAAAGCAATGGGGTGGGGGATCATTGAAAATCCAACTTTCAGACACATTCCCCTCCCTTAATTTCCTAGAGGTCTCACACTGTGCTCTGTGTATATTTTAATGACACATGGAATTTTTAACTTGCGTACGTCTCAAGTTCATCGTATTTTAGCAATCCCAGACTTCATTTATAGGGCATTACAGAACCAGTCTATAGGAAAGAACAGTAATCTGGGTATGCTAAAGCTTATTTAAACGTAATTTTTACTTAACAAATTACGGTCTTTCTTAGAATAACTGGAAATGTATTCATCCAGGCAGTTAACTGACATTAGCACTTGTCTTCTTGATCAATGATGTCTAACATCTAACTTCCATGTTAAAAGGAAGCAGATTTCTGCATCATATATGGCTTGAATTTAAATCAGTGGTTATTGGTCATTTATGCAATGGCTGTCTTGGAGGAAATTGGACTCCCAATCATTAGAGACCAAGCCATTGTTGATAATAAATAATGCCATTTCTATAGCTGAGGCTCCTAACGTGGGAGGTTAAATTCTGTGATTCTGTATATTCACACATGGACTTGAAAGCACAGCACTGCAAAAAACACAATTTTGAAAATGACATGGAGATTCCTTGGCAATCCAGTGGTTAGGACTCTGAGCTTCCATTGCCCAGGACCCGGTTCAAGATCTGGGCAGAGAAACTAAGATCCGACAAGCCGTGTTGCATGGCCACAAAGGAAGAAAATGACAGGGAAAATGTTTACTATAACTCTGAGGTTTCCAAACTTCTCGGTTCATGATGCTTTTAGTGTTTGGGGCTTCCCTGGTGGCTCAGTGGTAAAAAATCCACCTGCCAATGTAGGAGACACAGGTTTGATCTGTGGGTTGGAAGATCTCCTGGAGAAGGAAATGGCAACCCACTCCAGTATTCTTGCCTGGGAGACCCCATGGACAGAGGAGCCTGGTGGGCTACAGTCCATGGGGTTGCAAGAGAGTTGGACGTGACTGAACAGCAACAGCAGTTGTTTCACAGCTCCAAGACCAAAGCTTCTTTATTATATTAGAGTTTCTGTTGATACTCTTGAGGTGCTGTAATGCCAGAACGCCTCAGCTCTTTAGCAAGGGTGGCCATAAGCAGAAATTTTAAGTTGTATATCCTATATACTAAAATCTGTGTGAATGTAAGCAAAGACTGGAAGGAAACAGAGTAAAGGCAGTTATATTGGTTCATTGATGATCATAAAATACTCTTTTAAATCATGTTTTCCTTCCAGTTTATGTTTTGACTCTTGGTCTCTGAGTGCTGTTAGGGCACTTGTTCTTAGTTCCTATTACAGGAAAGAGCAACACAAAGTTTGAAAATTCCTTTTAAACTCTTGGGCAATGACAAGTTCGGGAAATTTTATTACGAAGGAACCTAGCCCTTGTGGTTGAAATTGACTGTGTTCTCTTCTAGGACCATAGAGTGTTCTGGCTGATCACAGGAATTATGTTTATGGGAAGCGGCCTCATCTGGAGGCGCTTGCTGTCATTCCTCGGACGACAGCTGGAAGCGCCGCTGCCTCCTCTGGTATGAAGGGTCAGACTCAGCGCAGCACTGCAGAGGGCTGCAGTCCCCAGCCTGAAGTCCTGCGGCCTGGGCTTAAGTTGTCACAGGCTTTGAGACACTGAGCAGGGTTTTTTAAGCCTCGTCCAGCTTTCCCACTTAAGTCAGTGTCCCCTGCTTCATGTAGTTAAAAGGAGAATTGAATGTTATGTGGAAAGCAGTGGCAGAGTAAGTAAATTAGTTTATTTTGGTGGAATACTGTGACAGGCATTGTACATTTAGACAGGTGTTAGTAATTCTGGTGCAGGTTTTATCATAACCAAAATTGAAATGTAGACAACACTTATGGTGTTAGGAAAAGATACAATTTATCTCTTTTTCATAGCCTGCTGCTGCTGCTAAGTCACTTCAGTCGTGCCCGACTCTTAGTGACTCCATGGACTGCAGCCCGCCAGGCTCCCCCATCCATGGGATTTTCCAGGCAAGAGTACTGGAGTGGGGTGCCATTGCCTTCTCCGTCATAGCTTTCTTGTAGTTTATACCCCTGGAGCAAGTACTCAAGACATTGATACATGGCTGGCAGTCCTTCCCTCATTTAGTGGTTAATGTATCGTTTTTATTGGCGGTCTTTCTTTTAAACCCACACAACTAAAATTATGAATTTTTTCTGCTTTTATTTAGATGGCCTCTTTACCTAAGAAGACACTGCAGGCCGACAGAAGGCTGGAAATGAAACACAGCTTCAGGACAGATGGACTTGGATCAAGCAGGGGTATCCTAACAAATCGTTAGGCATAACCTGATGGAAACTGAACTATTTTTTTATGGTAGTCACAGGGAAATTCTAGTATCTTTTTATTATTTTATGGAGTCAGAGACTTGAAAGAAAATCACTGGCACTTAAATTACAATGTCTGATGATAAATATCATGGTAGTCATAGTACTGGAACTTAACTGTATTTTCATGCTTGCTTTGTAAAAGGCCAAAATTCTATTTCCTACACAGTAAGACATGGAGAGGTTAACTTAATCCAGGATTAGATTGTGGTATCGATTTTATTTAATTTATACATGTTAACAAAACTGTGACCTCATGCCAAATGAAGCCGGGAAACTTGCCAAACCCCTAGTTGTGAGATTAGGTAACCACAGTTCTTACCGTAAGGAATCAGTGTTCTTGTGAATTTCCTGACTCTCAGGTGACTAAAAAGCTAGCATAATATATATTAACCTTAAAACAGACTTTCATCAGTCTTTGACATAACTGTATTTCTTGTATTTGCGTCCCACCTCCGCCTTTTTTTCTTCTACTTTGTGGCTGCATACAGGCTCTTAGTTCCCTGACCAGGGAACCAGTTCCCGTGGGAACATAGTTCCCATGCCCCCTTCCCCCCGCCCTCCCCCCGCAGTGGAAGTGTGGTATTTCAAGCTCTTCACTGCCAAGGAAGTCCCTGCCCCTGTTTTTGTATAAGGAATACAAAAAGGAAATGAGACGTTAATATCAGCTTTGTATAGATTCCAGTTACTCATAATTTTACTTCCTCAACCTATGAAACTGTCTTTCTTTGCTTGACTAATTAAAGCCTTTGGAAATAGTTGAAAGTTACTGTTTTATAGCTGCTTTGATCATTCCTTGGGTTTTTAGGACAGACATGTCACACCAAAAAGGAAAATGTGTAGCAAGATTAACTAGGCTACACATTTTTCATCTGTTTGGCTACACCTGAGAGGCTGACTGATGGGCTTCCTAAAACAAGAGGGTAGATAAATGTTTAAGTTGTGTTACCTTTTTGTTTTCACGGGAGTTGAGTTTAAAACAAATGGCTAATATTTCTAGGTCTCAAGCACCTATGCTACCTGATACCCTCTATGCTTTTTATATTTTCTGGAGGTTAAAAAGTTACACAGTAGAACATTAGTTATATTTGTCTCCAAAAGTAACATAAGTAGACAATTCTAGAGTCTAAAGCAGCTCTTGCACTACAAAATTAGTAAATAGAGTCCATTTACCAGGTGGGTAAAAATGAATTAAAATGCTTTTTCCAGTTGCTGATCTGAAGGAGAACAAATGAAGTTTCCCATTTCCGTGTGTGGTTATGAAGGGGCATTGGAAGCGCATGAGACACGCTGGGCTTGTCTTGGAGCATGCCCTTGTGCTGTGGCTGTGGAATGTGAATACCATCGTACATCTGTTTGATTTCTAAGATAACGTATCTTTGACAATATTTGTATTTCACAAGGCACTCTTCTTTGGTATACCTCAGAGCACTATGTTGTTTTTGATTTTCAGGTTATCACTGTAAAATAGGTAATATTAATAAATATCACTTAACTGCGATGAAAACTTGGGAGTCCAAGAGGCAAAATGTCTTTTGTTTAAGGTCAGATACGGGATAGAATTTTGGTCTTTTCTTTCTGATGTTACTTAGCTAAATAACATCATTTGAGGGCTTGGCTAAAATTATCTTGAGTCAGTGTCTCATCAGTAGAAGGGGAAATAAATGCACCTACCTCATAAGTAAGATATAGGGATGGTTCTAATGGTTTATAAAGTTCTTGAACATGGTTCAATCAAGTTAATTTCTAGATGTCGGCTGCCTCTGCTTTGGCGATAGCTCTTTAAGCAGCAGCCTGGTATCTATCAAATAATAAAACAGCCTATGCCAAAAAGAAAAAAGTTCAGTTTTAAATGCTGAATTTAAATAGAGTATATAAATTATTTGTAAATAAGGTGAAAGAGTACCAAATATTCAGTTATGAGTAAGCAGGCAGTCGTATCCTCTTTAACATGTACAGGGAATGATATTCTTAACCTGTTGTCACTGTAAGACCTCTAAGAAAGTGTAGCAAAAATAGGTGTCATTTAAGATACTATTAATACTTACTTTACTCTCGATAGACTGATAACCACTAAATAATCATTAAAAAGCCATATATTTTGGTGAGTTATTCCATGATTTGTACACAGCTTTATGTTTTGGAAAATTAATATTAAATATTAAACTCACTGTAAATTCAGGATTTACTGTCATTACTTTAGTAATAGTTACATAGTTGGAGCATGGCATAGGGAATTCAGAGACCTGAGTTTATTCCCAGACTCACTTCAGATCTCTCTAGGTCTGTGATACAGAGGCATAAGTCAATTCCAGTCTTGAAGCCTGTAAGACAGCCTTTGCATATACAGATAATAGACAAAAATTGCAAATACGTAAATGTGTTCTGATATCATAAAGGTAATTTTGAATTAAATTGTTGCATAAGTTCAGATTTGTGTTCCTGAGAGATTTAAACCCTATAAAGTATCAAGTATGTCAGAATCAATCCAAAAGCGTCACTTGATGCTTTTGAACTGTGGTGTTGGAGAAGACTCTTGAGAGTCCCTTGGACTGCAAGGAGATCCAACCAGTCCATCCTAAAGGAGATCAATCCTGGATGTTCGTTGGAAGGACTGATGCTGAAGCTGAAACTCTAATACTTTGGCCACCTGATGCAAAGAGCTGACTCATTTGAAAAGATCCTGATGCTGGGAGAGATTGAGGGCAGGAGGAGAACGGGACAACAGAGGATGAGATGGTTGGATGGTATCACTGACTCAATGGACATGAGTTTGAGTAAACTCCAGGAGTTGGTGATGGACAGGGAGGCCTCGCGTGCTGCAGTCCATGGGGTCACAATGAGTCGGACATGACTGAGCAACTGAACGGAAGTCAGAACCAGTGCTTAGAATTATAGTTAATTTCGTGTAGAATGGAAACTTAATCCACCTGTTAAAATAATACAGTAGTCTGTTGGGTATTAGATTTTTTTTCTGTATGCCAGGCTTTTACATATTTTCCATATATGCAGTAGAATACAATTTATATAACTTGATACGGGTTAGCATGTTAAACATCCTATATGAAGATCTTCTAACTTAGTAAATTTTAACTGTCTCCTCTTGCTGGTTGCTGTTATGTTTAGGCATTAAGAAAAATATAACTCCTCAAGTAAAGAATAGTCATGTTTAAACACTGGCCCAGTCGTTCAGTAAAGCGTAACCCTTTGTTTAGCGGCAGCCTGATGAGGGTAGGCATCCTTCTAAATGAAGAGACGCAGTATGGGAGCACGCCTTCACTGAACAGCAGTCCGGTCTTCACTCAGAATAAGGGAATATGAGTAAGGCGTTTCTGGTCCCCTAAAAATACACTTTAATAAAAACAATTCTTCAGATAGGTTGAGCAGCCAGTAGTTGCTAACCAAAAAGCAAACGGTGTTTCTGTGTGCTGTGCCATAGGGAACCATGCAACTAGTATACCTCTTTCAGAAAGATGAGACGTCCTGGGAGCCTGAGGTCCTGTCTAGGTGTGAGTCTGGTTATGCTGCTGTTCTCTTATATACACGCTCCCTATATCCTCACAGTTGTAATTCTACTGGTTTTTCCTTTGATTCTGAATTCAGCTTTACCCTTCAGCCGAAACCCTGTGTCCTTTGACCAGTCTCTTCACTGCCCCAAGAGAAGCTAAGAGAAGGGCTCTTGTCATTTTAATTTTTTCCCGGTTTTAGTATCATTTCATTAGTGTCAGAAGAAAAGAGGTTCTACCCTGATAGAATATCAACTAGTTACAGTTTACGGATAACAGTGCCTGCAGATTTTTAGTGAAGCTGAAATCCTGTGGTCCATTCCTTTCCCTTAAACATGCCACCCTCCAGGCCTGGCAGATGAGGCCTGCTCCACTGAGACGAGGCCTGTTCCACTGAGACCAGCCCAGGAAGCAGGGAGGCCAAGCCTGCCTCACTCCTCTTGCTCCTGCACAGTCACCTTCAGCTCAAGACAGAGCTCTCTCCTTCCTGTTCTGGTTCTGTTGGTGAGGCTTGTGGCAGCCTCCCACTGCCTGAGGCTTCCTGAGATGATTTCAGATTAGCAGATCACTAGGTGCATCGGCTGTTAGAACAATCATTTCTCCAAAAGCATCTGAGGGCACAGTCAGGTGACATTTTACTTTTTATATATGTCCTTCACTATATGAAACACTGAAAATACAATAGTCCTCATAAGGACCACATCATTTACAACATGATTTTGGAGCTGTGAGGTTATGCCTCAACCCCCATACTTTTCTCCTCGTTCTCTTCCTCCTCATGCTTTTTTTCCTTTGTGCCGTGCTTTCTGTTTCACTCTGGAATGGGTCGCCAGTTTTAAGAGGACATTTTTAGCAAGAATTGTGCTACAGAGCTTTTCCTAAGATAACTAGAGACAGGCCTTTCAAGGCATCAGAAAGACACAGGTGCTCAAGTGGAAGAGGAAACGGGTTGTACAGTAGGTTGGAGCACAGGAAGCCAGTTAGGAATTAAGTTCAGGTGCAAGGAAACAAGCTTTGCAAAGGGACGCACGTAACCAGAGCATCCACTGTCACATCCTTCAGATGCTGTCAACGCACTGTGGCCTGTGGGCAGCCAGCCTGTGTGTGTGTGTGTGTGTGTCTCCACCCCCAGGAGCCCCCACCTGTCGTAAGGTCTACCAGGGCTCCTCTGGATACGCCGCTTTGTCCCCCAGAACGCTCATCCGGAAGATGACAGCATGAGAGAAGGGGACAGTTGAGGAAAATGGAGTGAAACCTTTAATCTTGGCCGAGGCTATAGATGTGAAGCACCCCAGAGAGTCGGGCTCCCAGAGAACTCCTTCCGGCAGCAATAACAACTTGATTCTGTAGGAGACACAAAACAGGATTCATTCACAACCTCTGTTGCGTTCCTGCCGCAGTCCAGGCATCATGTTATGCTCTGAGCTAGAATAAAGCTAGACGTTGGCCAGACACAAGGGCTTGAGCTTAAATGCCTCTTTCCCTGGATTTAAATACCCTCTTTCTCAGCTCTGTAGGTTCAGAAAGCCACAGCTGAGGACGACGTTCTCACTAGTTCCTTCTCAGGTACACAAGGGAAAAGTGGTCTGTTCAGCACCCTAGCTGTGGTCCAGTGTAGACGGCAGATCTGGAGTAATCTGGCCTTGGCAATGTGTTCACACCACCTCCTCTGCCCCTGCTGCTTTCAGAGTTGCCTTCAAAGCTTATACAAGTTTGTAAACAGTTTTGGAAGTGGATTCTAGTTTTGAAACTACCAAGAGTGTTTCTGGACCATGGCTGATGAGGTGAGGTGTGGCTGATCAGACTGACTGATGGGTAGAGCAGGGTGTGACCATACATTGACCAAACCTGTGAAGTTTTTCACTGGCTTAATTTTGAAACCTCCCAATGGAATCGAGATGTGTCAGGGACTATGCATAACTCTTTGTGTGTATCTTTTTAGACACCACAGTGTCGATTAAGAGGGGAAGAAAAAAGCTGTAAACTCTCACTTGTGGGATTGCTCCTTTACTAGATACATCTGTAGTTTGGCCACAAGCTGCCTCCTGTTTTCCTGGTTAAACCCATCTTCATTCCTAAAATCAAGTCTTCCCCTGCTCTTGCCGTCTCTGCCCAGTCAGCCTACTCTGATTTCCAGATCCACTCAGGCCCCAGAGGCTACAAGGCCTTCCCCCAGCTCCCCCGGCTGATTCCCACTGATCTCTGACTGCCATTGGATTTGGGTCATCATAAATGGGCCTGGATGGTCTCATGGGCATGTTTCATTTTTCCACTTAGATTCTAGGCACCTGGGGACAGGGTCCATGTCTCAGGTTTCCATGTCTCAGGTTTCTTTATAACAGTTCCACCAGTGCTGGCGGGCTGGCTGAAGGCGGCCCCACAGGTTTCAGAAACAGTGGCAATACCACAGAGGCAAGTGGTCCTCCTAATTCTAGATGGTTACCTAACGCTCACACAGAGAAAGGAAGAGAGGAGGCTTCAAAATCATAACTTTTAGTCATGTCTCAGGAAGAGGCCACCCACTCGTCATCCTCAGATTGTGTCCATTTTTAAAACATAACCTTCGATTTATCTTCACACTCGAAAGTTGTTCAGGGCCCCCAGCCCAGGTATGTGTTGGAAAAGTGGAATAATTTTAATATTGAATTGTGAACTGTAATTAGGAAGATGAATTTGCAGTGTTAAGCAGGAATCAAATTACTTTTAGATGATCTACACTACCCCCTTCAGTTGGTATAAACAATGGTTCATTATTTGTATATGGTTCATGGGTTCTTAGTAACATCTGGTTCTTGGAAAGTGAATAAAATTTTAAATGGCAAACCAAATTTACGATATTCTTATACGATCATATCTTTTGAGAAGCCCCGCATAAGCTTATAATCCATCTCTTTTTTGTTGTGGTTAAGCTTGCCTATAAATGAGTTAAAGGGCTACTTGAACTGTTGGCCAGTAGAGGGCAGTTTCTCCACAGTGCTTACAAGTCCAAGCCACAGCACCTGCCAAACCCTGCAGACCCGGTTTTATACTCAAAAGTCTGACAGCTTCTCTAGCCTTTTGTACCACAGTTCACACTTCCAGTTAGCATTTATTACAATACTTGTTTGCCTTTTAACTTCCCACGTGTTAAATAAATCTTAATTTTCCTCAAGAGCAGACACTTCGTCTCTCTCTCTCTCTCTCTTATAGCCTAGCCCAGATCTGTACAATGTCATGTCCTTAAATAAATGAGCGAAATCAGTGGTTTGGCTGTATGTTTTAAGATAAAAAACCTTAAATGTGTCATGGCTATTAAAATTCAAAATGTGTATACCCTTTCACCTAGTAGTCTTCCAGGAATCTAGCCAGCAGAGATATTTGCACAATTATTCTAAAGTCATACAAAAACAATTCAAATTTATATAACAAATACATTGTTAGTATGTATTTGGTTCATTCCTAAAGAACCAAAATAGATTAACAATGCTTAGCCAATATGGCAAGGGTTGGCAGAATTTTACAGTGAAGGACCTAGATAATATTTTAGGCTTTGTGGGACATCAGTCAGCTGCAATTGTGGTAGAGGATCAGCCGTAACTGCAGTCCATGGAGTTGCAAAAAGTTGGACACGACTGAGCAACTGAACAAGAGCAGCAGAGGAAGAGAAAAGAATGAACATGGCTATCTATACTCCAGTAAAGCTTGTTAGAGACACTGAAGTTTGAATTCTTATAAATATCTTGTGTCATAAAATATTTTTTCCAAACATTTAAAACATGTCAATCATTTTTAGTTTGTGGACTACACAAAAACAGGCAGCCAGCTAGAGTTGGCCAGCAGGCTGTAATGTGCCAACCCCTGTTGTAGAGGATGAAATTGGAGGGGTACTGAGGAGCACCTTTCACCAAAAAATGATTAGATTGTGTGTTTTCTTTTTTGTGAGTCCCTGTTTTTCAAATAAAATCTAAAATACATGCAAAATGAGATCACTCCCAAATCCCAGCCTTAGAACAAACTCGAACACCAAAGCTGTACAATCTTGGCACTTACCTTTTCCTTCGACCTCACAGTGATCACAGAGCTCCCAAACCTTGAGCCTGCCTGTGAAACACACTGTCTGTTAATGGCCTTGGAAAACATACCACATGATTATATCAACTTAAAATAAGGGAAAGGGCTTTTTTTTTAGAAGATACTTACTTCAGGAGAAATTAGTACATATTGGGCCTGAAAGAGTGATAAAAAAGGGAGACTGTTAATGTTACTGCTGTTCACAGATTTTTTTTAACCAATTTTAATTATACTTACTCAAATTTCTACATCTTAGAGAAGCCCTTTGTCACCCAGAAATTCTGCTTACAGGAATTTAGCTCAGAAAAAGAGGTATAATATGTTTATGTGAATATTTATCTTACTATAACGGCAAAAATTTGAAATAGACTAAGTGACTAATAGTAGTCACTTAAATGGTTTATCTACAGATAAACTGCTAGGTATCTGGTAGCTATATTCTATAAGAATATAGAAAGCATGGAAGACTTATTACACAGGTAAAATGAGATAAAGTTATAAAATTGTATACAAAATCATGTACAATAGGATCACAGCCATTAATATATACACACAGACACAGTGTGAACGGTTTAAGGATGTGATTCAGAACCAGCTCTTGGTTCAAGTCCCTGTTCTACCATTTCCTAGCAGTGTGACCTGTAACAACTTCCTTCTCTGGTCCTCAGTTTCTTTATAATGAACAGAATAGCAAGTTAATAACTTTGATGTGTATTATATGTTTATATAAAGCGCTAGGCACAGAGTGCGTGTGCTAAGTCGCTTCAGTCCTGTCCAGTCCTTTGACTGCAGCCTGCCAGTCCATGGATTTTCCAGGCAAGAATACTGGAGTGGGTTGCCATGCCCTCCTCCAGGGGGATCTTTCTGATCCAGGGGTCAAACCCACGTCTCCTGCAGGCAAATTCTTTACCACTAGCACCACCTGGGAAGCCCAGGCACAGAGAGAGTAAATGCACAATAAATGGTAGTAATTAAGTTCATAGAAAAAAATACTAGCAGGATACACATCAAAAGGTTACTAGACATCTCTGCAGAGTGGAATTCTAGGTAGAATTTCATTTTCTTTGTACTGCATTTTCTAATAGTTTTACAATAAACTTTCTTTTTTCCAATTTGAAAATTAAATTTTAAGTTTAAAATAACAGCCAAGCGTTTTAGATCCAGGGGACTTAAGCAATGAAAGATGAAATAGAGAGAGCTGGAGTCTTCATGAAACGCCAATGGCCACGGCCTGTTTTCTGCTGTGGGCTCGTAACCAGGAGCTGGCATGACACCACATCCAGCTGAACTCCAGCTATGCAGAACTGCAGGAAAGCAGGCCACTTTCAAGCAAGTGATTGTGTTCTGACCTTAGGTATGGATCAGGGCACCTGAGTCCAAGTAGAAACTAAGAGTTCTAGAGTGGACATCATTTACCAAAGCGTCAGCAAGTAGCCGTCCTTTGCCAGTTTGGTGTGGAACTGCGTACAACACTTACCTTTTCTTCTGGACATGGAGTTACCCATGATTTGCATTTGCCTGTCACATCACCCATGGCGATCCGTTTGCCATTATACACATAAACACGGCCATCCTCTCCCCCCATCAGTCCCGCAGTTCCGTCTGTGATCCTCAGCGGGGCTGCTATGATGATTTCATCTGTGAACAAGGAAAACCAGCAGAAGGGTGCGTCTTACTCCTTGCTGTCATCCTTTCCATTGTTCCGCTGCTGGATCCTCCCCCAGCCTCTCACTAATAATAATGCGTCCTTCACTGGTCTACACTGATTTCTTTCCAGCACAGTCAGAGGCTTTTGTTTCCTGTTTCATCATTGATGTGGGTGGCTCTCAGGTCACCGTGTTCCAGAAGCACAGCTCACATTTGTACATCCAGCTCTGGTCTTGATTCATTATGAGGCTAGAACAGAGGTCATCCTATCAGGGGGACCCATCTTCTTGGCCGGAGCCACCGTTCCCTTCCTACCTAAGCCATCGTTATCCAAGTCGCTCAAGTGCAGAACGCCACCAAATCGGGAGAAGCGGCGGTTTCCACTGAAGGTGCTGAGCAGAGAAGGCTGCGAGTCAGGTGTCAGTTCATACATCCGAGTGCTCCCACCTTGGTGCAGGGTCATGGTCAGGAATGATACCTTAGACACGACATCTGAAATAAACCACGGAACAGGAGCTGCCACCATCACAAGAACGAAGCGAGGACACAGACTTGCAGTGACACAGGCGAAACCATGTCAGATTTGTGAATGCCAAGACTTTATATATGATCATTGCAAAAGGTGTGGAAAACACCCAGAAAGAGTATGAAGAAGAAAATGTATATAATGCATATATTTGTTTCTGGAGAGTGATATATACATACATATACATACATACATACATTTCCTTGGAGAAGGAAATGGCAACCCACTCCAATGTTCTTGCCTGGAGAATCCCAGGGACAGGGGAGCCTGGTGGGCTGCCGTCTATGGGGTTGCACAGAGTCGGACACAACTGAAGCGACTTAGCAGCAGCATACATACATACAAATTTTAATGGGTTTTTTTGCAGATTACAAAACTCCTTTTACAACGTTTTGGTTTTATAATTAATACTATGATAAATGATATTTATGAATTACTATGATCCTTCTGGGTGACCTACCTTGAGTCGGGGCCCCCACCAGCAGCACGTGGGTCCGGGTCCCGTTCAGCATCACGTGGCCACTAGACAGGGAGGTACCCAGTTTCCCCATTGCCTGTGAAACGCAGTACAGCTGAGACACTCTCTCTGTGGTACCCGCTTCCCTGGGGAGGGAGGGGGCCACCATACCTTGTCTCCGGAAATGGTAAACCAGCTTTGACAGTTCGGCGGGAAATAGGCGTCCACCCGTCCAGCTGTCTCTTATACACATCTAAGGGATCCATCTAGCATTGGATATGGGGAATGAATATTATTTTTAAGGCTCTTGCTGTTTTGCCAAACCTCTTACTAGAAAAAGTACATCAGTTTACATTTCACCAGCAGTGTGTGAGTTCCCAGTCTCACCTCCACCTTGCCATCGAGTATTCTTTTTCATACCACAAATACTTTGTAGCTTTTAATGAGTAACGTAAAATCTCCACTGAATATTTAAACGGCTGTGTGTTGTGGCCACAGTCGGACCCAGAGATCCTGCTGAGCCAGAGGCTGGGGGGAGAGAGAAAGGAAAACAGGCCTAACTCTAATTATTCATTTACTCGAACTCGCCCTGCAGGTAGGTCAGATTTTCCATGTTTCACTCAGGTCTGTCCACAGAGCTGTGATTCCCCAACTCTACACTGAAACATTTCGGTGAGCTCATGGGTATACTGCAATTGCCTTTAATTTCTGCCGATAAGACAGTGACATCTGTCTGATGCCACATGACCTACCTGCTGGGGGAGGTCACAGTTTCAACACTAGATCCCTACAGTTCTCAATGATGGACTTATCTTTGCAAAACTAGAGGAAAACAGGCCTAACTCTAATTATTCATTTACTCGAACTCGCCCTGCAAGTAGGTCAGGTTTTTCACTTTTTACTCAAATCTGTCCACACAGCTGTGATTCCCCAACTCTACACTGAAACATTTTGGTGAGTTCATGAGTATACTGCAATTGCCTTTAATTTTTGCCGATAAGACAGTGACATCTGTCTGATGCCACATGACCCACCTGCAGAGGGAGGTCACAGTTTCAACACTAAATCTCTACAGTCCTTTCAATGATGTCATATCTTTGCAAAACTGGAGTTTTATCATAACAGGGGTTGTTATGATAAAATGCAGGCACCACTGGAAAAGCAGTGCAGCTCAAAATGAGGATGATCCGATGCCAGGGTTTGGGAGGTGGCACAGTGCCCCAAAGGAGCTGTTAGGACAGAGACACACAGTGCGCAACCTGTTCAGTCACTCGGGGCCCCGCACGGAGAAAGGCCCTGTGCGTGGCTTTAGGCTTGTTCAGTTCCGTTCAGTCGCTCAGTCGTGTCCGACTCTCTGTGACCCCATGACTGACTTGCAATTCTGGATAATTTAACAGATTTTTATTTTCCCTGGGTTCCTCAAATTACATGGGCAAAATACAAGTAAAAATGGTTGTTATGATAAAATGCAGGCACCACTGGAAAAGCAGTGCAGCTCAAAATGAGGATGACCCGATGCCAGGGTTTGGGAAGTGGCACAGTGCCCCAAAGGAGCTGTTAGGACAGAGACACACAGTGCGCAACCTGTTCGGTCACTCGGGGCCCCGCGCGGAGAAAGG
Organism: Madoqua kirkii; assembly: GCA_006408675.1. Taxonomy (NCBI): domain Eukaryota; kingdom Metazoa; phylum Chordata; class Mammalia; order Artiodactyla; family Bovidae; genus Madoqua; species Madoqua kirkii. The sequence continues at coordinate 5,817 of SJYC01078279.1, read as the reverse complement.
CCCTGTGCGTGGCTTTAGGCTTGTTCAGTTCCGTTCAGTCACTCAGTCGTGTCCGACTCTCTGCGACCCCATGACTGACCTGCAATTCTGGATAATTTAACAGATTTTTATTTTCCCTGGGTTCCTCAAATTACATAGGCAAAATACAAGTAAAAAGAGGAACATCTGAACAAGGTCGGTAGATTATATCTATGTTAATAACACGGTTGTGACACTGGTTATGGTTTGCAAGATGCCACTGGGGAAAAATGGATAAAATGTAACGTGACCTATTATTTCTTACAGCTGCAGGTGAATTTATATAACTGTCTCAAAAAGCATCATTTATATATCACGTATATCATGATATATATAATTAACCTTTCTGTTTTACATTTTGTACCGTATTATAACAGAGAAAATTACTAAGGCAGTAAAGGGGCCGAGACTAAGAAAATTTGGGATGCTCTAATTCACAGCACTCTGACACCAACAATGGGGGGACAAAATTAGTAATGTGTGTTGCAGGAGTTTAACTAGACTCTGTAACCAAGAGTTATACTACCTAGACTCTGTAATCAAAAAAAACAAAAACAAAAAAAATATTGTAGAGTTAGGACACAGCTTTATAACAAGTTGTTGGCTTAATTTGTGCATTGAAGCATTTAACCATTCCTTTGCCTAATTCACTTCTGCTTATTATTTGAATACATTGTATGAAACAAAAATCTTTCTGAAATATAATTTGATAATATGTATTAAAAGCCTTAAGAGTGGGCCATCTGTTATAACCAAAAAAACACAAAAAAGTATTGTAGAGTTAGGACACAGCTTTATAACAAGTTGCTGACTTAACTTGTGCATTGAAGCATTTAACCATTCCTCTGCTCAATTCACTTCTGCTTATTATTCAAATACATTGTATGAAACAAAAATCTTTCTGAAAAATAATTTGATAATATGTATTAAAAGCCTTAAGAGTGGGCCATCCGACAGTAAACGGTGGCATGTACATATGCAAAAAAAAAGTGATACAGATATCAAAAATCGTGTTTCAGAATACTTAATATGAGAAAATGCTCAAGATATATTTCCTTATATTTTCACAAATTTCTACAAAAAGCATAATCCACTTTTATACTCTTGGAGAGAATCACTTTTTGCTAGTTTTGTTTTTAACTTTCCCATAAAGTAAACAAAATACTGTTTTATTAACACAAACTCTCAAAGTGGACCTGTTCCTGGTCAACTGGTTTATAAAATTTGCTGTGTCTCCAAGCTCAGTGGGATAGGAGTTTTAAAAACACACCAAGTTATTTTCACGTGTGATTTTCAACAGATCTCTGAATGCGGATGCTGTAAGCTGTATTTTGCGTTCAGGGAGTTTAAAAGTAACTTCCCCCAAGGTAACCCAGGTTGCTATTAATGAGAAAAATAAATATTCAAACTCAGGTCTGTCTGCCTCCAGATCTCATAACTTTCCCTCCATATGACACAGTCAAGGAGTGACACAGCTATTTACGAAACAGTGACGTTTCGTGGTGGGTGACCTACCTTGAGTCGGGGCCCCCACCAGCAGCACGTGGGTCCGGGTCCCGTTCAGCATCACGTGGCCACTAGACAGGGAGGTACCCAGTTTCCCCATTGCCTGTGAAACGCAGTACAGCTGAGACACTCTCTCTGTGGTACCCGCTTCCCTGGGGAGGGAGGGGGCCATCATACCTTGTCTCCGGAAATGGTAAACCAGCTTTGACAGTTCGGCGGGAAATAGGCGTCCACCCGTCCAGGGCTCTGTTTCTCATCGCGAGTGCGGAACAAGTGGCCCTGACTGGGAGCAAGCATGCTGGGCTTAGGTGCTGGTACACAGGGTACCGCGCTGGGCAGGCGCTCAGGTCCAAGGCGAGATGACCCTCATCTTCCCCACTCACGGCGCCCCCTCCACCCCATGCTGCTGGTCCTTGTCATCGGTGTGGCGCAGCTTTCAGAATGAACCCCAGCATCAAGGCTCTCCAGGTTAAGAGGTTCACATTCTACTTCCCAACTGACCAAATGGGGGGTACCTCCTGTTATGGGCTGGATTGTGTCCCCCAAAATTTGTATGTTCAAATCCTAACTGCCAGTACCTCAGAATGTGATAGCGTTTGGAGACAGGGTCTTTAAAGAGATAATTAATTACACTAAATGAGGGCATCGTGGTGGGGCCCCAATCCAATAGGACTAGCATCCTCATAAGAAGAGGGAGAGACACCAGGGATCGATGCACAGAAAAGAGGCTGCATGAGACGCAGGGAGAAGGTGGCTGTAAGTGACAGAGAGGCACCCTGGAAGATAGCAACCCGCTGACACCTTGATCTCAGATCTCTAACCTCCAAAACTGTGAGATCATTGATTTCTGCTGCTTAACCACCCAGACAACCCTAGCAAACTAACACGGCTCTCTCTCTCTCTCTCTCACACTTCTAAAAAGGAACATTTGCAACTTGACCCAGAGTCTTTGCTTTTCCTTGAAGGGTAGGAATTTCAGAGCCACTTCCTGTGAACCCCACATTCAGTGGGCTCCCCAGGCTTCAGGCACCCAGCCCCTGTGTCACGGGTCCCTGCACCCCACATCAGGGCTCACCTGCTGGTGTTCTTCCAGGTCGGGCTTCCAGCCAGGAGCAAAGTCCTGTTGTTGACACTGACACCGTGAAGGGAGTACCCCAACCAAGCAAAGTCCTCCTCACCTCTCACCATCCAGTTGGCAGCCTCCACATTCAGCTTTTCTGCACAAGACAAGCAGTGCCTTCTACTTTATGTGGAAAGACTATAGGAGTGGCAAGAGGAGCCCCTTGTGTAGGATAATGAGAAATGGGTTCATTGGGCTGTTTTTACCACAACTCTTATGATGCCCCAGCATCAGAAATGGGACTCACGTTTCATACAAAAAAATACATTTCTAGAGCTAGCCTCTGTGGAGTGGAGGGTGCTGTTTAAAAAGAGGAACTGTTGGGAATTTTCTTGGCAGTCCAGTGGTCAGGACGCTGTGTTCTCACTGCTGAGGATCTGGGTTCAATCCCTGGCTGAGGATTTCTCAAACTGCGTGCACCCCACCCCCCAAAAAAGGCCTGTTGGACAGCTGGAGCATCACTGGGATGCTTGAGTGTTTCCACTCTTCCATTGAGGCACTATGAGGGTAACTATTGCCGTCCTCCCTCCCCCCACTTTGGATCCAGGTCGACCGACACACTGGATCCTTCTGTATAGTCAGTAACTCTGTCCACATCACTTGCTGGAACATCTCGAAAAGTAAGAATGTTAGAGAATTCAGGTGAAACCACACACAACAAGGAAAATAGGACCAAAATCCATATGCAAGAGAAGGCACCACAGACCAGAGCATCGGGGGTCTCCACCCACGCCACCCCTCCCCAGCAAGCACTACCTCGGTCACCGTAACTGGAGCCAGAGTAAAACGCAGCCACAATTCCCTTCTGTTTCCCTCCCCCTGGAGCAAAAGGGGAGCCAATCACCAGGTCCGGTTCACTGTCTCCATTCACATCTGCCGCCAGGAGGGTCCAGCCCAAGTTACAGTAGGTATCCTGAAGAGAAAATGAGAACCCAACCACATTTAACTCAGCCTTGAGGCAATTAGGATGCAGTGAGCTCTTGTTTTCTGTACCTGGTGAAGGTGGTCAACATACCTGGCAAGAGATGGTGACGTTGGGGGAAGAAGATAGCTGTCCTTGTTTGGAACCGAAGTAGACATACACTGCACCCTAGACAAGGACAAACCACAGTGCGATTGTGAGACTCGCTATCGTGAGACCTGGCAATCTTAAGAGCAAGACAAAGGTGACTGATGATGAAATAAATCACCAGCAGAGCCCTGTAGGGTCAGGAGCTCAGTTACTGACTGAAGTCAGTGTCCAGTCCATTGCATCAGCCTCTTCCATCAGATTATCAAGAGTTCCCAAAGTAGAAACTGTCATTTTCATCACGGTCTCCCCCGCATCTTGCTCTGGGTCTGCCATTCATAACTGTTCCACGTATTTGCAGAACGAGCTACTCAACTGCCCACGACCCTTTCAAAGCCCAGCTCAGTTTCTGGCTCTTCCACGAGGCCCCACCACCGCCCCAACCCAGCCCATTACTTCTCTCAACACCGCTGCACCTTGTCAGTACTGCTCACTTGCCTTGGGACACAGGTCGTGCTGTTACTGTGTGACGAACCTGTTCCCATCTCACAACCTGCCTCTCTCCATCCCTCCTCCTTCTAGAATCACTTCCTTTCCACGGTAAGCTGAGGACTGAGTACACAGTGATGGATAAGACCAACCTCTACCCTCCCCGAAAGCTGGCCAAGGCGCAGCTGTGACACAGCAGTGTGAGGGGCTACAAAGGGGCCGTGAGCGCAGGACGACAGAGTCCCTTGCAGCAAGGTTCAGACCACGCTCCCTCCAAGAGGTAACGCTACCCCTACAGGGAAAAAACAGGGGAAAGGGGTTTCCCAGGTAGAAGGAACTGGATGAGCGTGGGTCCTAACATGAGGGCACCTGATGGGTCTGGATGACAAATTGTTCCCATGACTCAAGAGCTGACAAGAGAGGGGAAGAGGTGAACCCAGCAGGAGAGGGTGATGAAGGGCCTTTGACTCCACAGCCACCCACAATACCCGGCTACGGTGTGGACGGGGGATCGGTGGAGGAGAGCCCTGTGGGCCAGGACCCAGGAGCTCTGCTCTCAGGGAGAAAAAGAAGGAATGTGCTGGATTCCACGCCTGAGGGGAAGGAGCCAGGGACTTACCTCCCTGCCCCACGACAGGAAGCTGTGGATTACCTGGAATTTCTGCCTCCCCTCACCATCTCTCAGCCTCCCCAGAGGAGGAAAGGAGGGAAGGGGAATGCAGGACTTGGTGGAATTGGGAAATCCCACCCGTGAAGCCAAACCGAGGCCAGGGAGGCAGGAACAGGATCTGCCAGGTAACCTGAGGTCACAACAAGGCCCTAAATATAGGGCCGGGGTCATCTCCCGGCAAACACTGCCTGGTACCCCTTCTGCCTGCTTCTCTCTGGAGGCCCCATGGGCACCAGCCTCCACCCCCACTATCTCCCCCTCCTCCCCACAAGCCTCCTTACTGTGTATGTGAGCTTCTCGGAGCCCACCGAGGGGGCTCCCACCGCCAGGTCAGGCACGCCGTCCACGTTAAAGTCCAGCACAGCCACAGCCGAGCCAAACCGACCTGAGGGCTGAGGAGACAGCAGTTACTCCCCCTGGGCAGAGCCACAACCTTCTGAAGAGCACACCTCACTCCCTGGGGACCCCATCGAGCACCCAGGACTGAGGAACCAGACTGTAGCCCACTCGTAACACCTGCATGACCCGCCAGATGGCTAGCTCACCCTAAGGACATTTCTGGCACATCTGTCTGCTTCAAGGGGAAGATAAGGTGCCAGAGAGAAGAATGTAGGTCCAAAAGAGACACAGATGTAAAGAACAGACTGTTGGACTCTGTGGGAGAAGGCAAGGGTAGGATGATTTGAGAGAATAGCATTGAAACATGTATATTAACATATGAAATAGGTCGACAGTCCAGGTTCGCTGCATGACGCAGGGTGCTCAGGGCTGGTGCACTGGGATGACCCTGAGAGATGATGGGGAACACATGTACACCCTTGGCTGATTCATGTGAACGTATGGCAAAACCACCACAATATTGTAAAGTAATTAGCCTCCAATTAAAATTTTTTTAAAAAAGAATGTAGGTCCTTAAAAGTTCAAGGTTTTCAGAAAATGGTCTTGTGTATCCTTGTTAAGGACTAGACTCCTCTTGGAAAGCACCCAAGATAATAATCACTTAAC
>SJYC01078275.1:0-87089 GCA_006408675.1 Madoqua kirkii | reverse complement strand
GAATAGACTGATACATTCAACTACATTAATATTATTAAATTCTATTTATCAAGATATACCATAAGTAAAAAGACATGCCACAAACTATTAAAAGATATTTATAACAAATAATTGATAAACTGACAAAAGATTAGAACCCAGAATATACCAAGAATACTCAGAAATAAAAAGGAAAACCCAACAGAAAAATAGGCTAAAAACCAAACAAGTTTCTCACTTAAAATGAAACACAATCGATAAAATATGAAAGAATATTCAAGCTTACTATAACAGTAACCTGGGAAATGTGAATTAAAACTTTAAGGAGATACCAGTTTATACCAAATAGGTTAGAAAAATTTTAAAGCTGGACAATACCAAGTATTAGAAAATGCAGAAGAGGGAGAACAAAGCTGATGGGAGGACAAGTTGGGAAGACCATTCTGAATGACAGCCAGGGATTATTTATTTAGGTTAAACGTGCCTAAGTCCTGTGGCCCAACAGTTCCACTTCTGGTGCCATTTACTTGAAAGAGATTCCCCTCTAGTGCAAAAATGCATATACAGAAATGTACATAGCAACATGACGCATAAAGCAAAAACACTTAACACTACCTACACATCCATCAACACTAGAAACAAATCATTCTGGTAGATTTACATAAGGGAGGACCATACAGTGGTGAAAATCAATGAACTATCGTTGAACATATCAATATGATTATGTCGGGGAAATAATTTTAAAAAAGAAACATTTTTAAATTAAATTCTAATTTAAAATTTAATTTTAAGCCAAATGCATGATGTAGAATTCTGTTTAAAGTAAAAACCCATATACTATTTTGCATACAGATATGACTCTGCTTATGTGTTCAGTTGTATCTGACTCTTTGCAACCACAGGGACAGCCACCCACCTCTGTTATTGGAATTTCCCAGGCAAGAATGCTGGAGTGGGTTGCCATTTCCTACTCCAGGGGATCTTCCCAACCCAGGGATCGAACCCACATCTCTTATGTCTCCTGCATTGACAGGCGGGTTCTTTACCACTGGTACCACTTGGGGAGCCCATAGATATGGCTACATGTAGAAAAACTCTAAGGGAAAAGTGACTAAGTGATTAAGCGAATCTAAGGTTGTGGTTATACCCAGTGAGAGCAAAGGTGATATGACAGAAGGAAAGGCAGGAAGTCTCTATATTCCAGCAATGATCTACTTAAGGTAGCTGGCAGCTATACAGTGTGGATCATCTTATTTTTTATTTATAAAAAATGTATTATTTTATATGTTCGGCATAATTCACAGATTTTAAAAAGAATCTACTTAGACTGGTCTAATCTTTAGTTATACTTTCCAACATGTACAAATGTAAAAGGCTCCTTATTACAAGTTTTGTCTTTTAAGGAAAAAAGAGTCACGCTCCAAACTGCCACTTGGGTATCACATACTTAAATGTACATTGTTCTTACCAGTGCCGTGAGAGATAATTAAATTTAAACTCGAACTGGCTCAACACGTCTCCTCCTATGATATGAGAAAAATATTTGCTTTTGGAGAATTAATGACAATACATAGCAAGCTTCTTTGAACATAAATTTGCACAATCCAGTTTATTAGTTCTTCACACGGTTATAGGTGTCTGTTCATTATTTTCGTTGCATGAGCACATCTTTAAGAAAAATGATCTTTTAAAATCTTAGTAAAACACACAAATTAAGAAAGAGAATTAATTCAGAGAATAGAGAAATTCATATAAATAAAATAAAGAAGCTCACCAAAAGGTTTTTTTACTTTAAGATGGACCATAAAGATTCTTCTATTTAAATAAACACTACTCACCAATACTGTGCATATTTAAAGGTAATTAAATATAGAAAAAGATGGAGTTTATCCATTTAAAGCTAAAGTATTAGGAGACACTAGGAAATTAAATCTGATTTTTAAAGTAATGCTTTTCTAAAATATTGGCACAAGTCAATGATAAAATATAATGGTGTTTTTTGGTTGTTTTGTTCTTTTTTTGGCCACACCTTAAGTGAAATTTCCCTGACCAAGGATTGAACGTGAGCCCCCTGCAGTGGAAGCGCAGAGACTTCTTAACCACTGAACCACCAGGGAAATCCTCATTTTTTTGTTTGGTTTTTACAAAACATATATAATATTATATATTATATACATATAGATACATATACACATATATACATATATAATGAATATATATACATATATAATGAATATATATACATATATAATACATATATATATTTGTAATCTTTGCAGATGTACATCTCTGTATTAAATGAAGAATTCCTGTACTCTAAACAATTGCAATGTTAAAGTCAATGATAAAATATAATGGTGTTTTTTGGTTGTTTTGTTCTTTTTTTGGCCACACCTTAAGTGAAATTTCCCTGACCAAGGATTGAACGTGAGCCCCCTGCAGTGGAAGCGCAGAGACTTCTTAACCACTGAACCACCAGGGAAATCCTCATTTTTTTGTTTGGTTTTTACAAAACATATATAATATTATATATTATATACATATAGATACATATACACATATATACATATATAATGAATATATATACATATATAATACATATATATATTTGTAATCTTTGCAGATGTACATCTCTGTATTAAATGAAGAATTCCTGTACTCTAAACAATTGCAATGTTAAAATGGAAAGCTAGTGGCAAGAAACTAAAAGCATACATACATAGGGTACAATAGTGACTACAAGCGAAATATAGCTACCACGAAAGAAACTCTGGCAAATGTAAATAGTACCGAAATCACCAGCCGGATGTGCCTCGGAATAGGAGTTGTGAAAATCAATCTGAAGGAAAAAAGAGAACCATCTAGTATATATCACAAATTGAAGCCCACACTCTTACCCCGCAATGAAGCGAGGTGTGGGGAGATGATAGTCTAACCCAATGACCGCTGAGGATGCGTAGTAGTGATTGGACTCACTTTTCAAAGAAACATTTAATGTTATTATTTGTTTTTAAAAAAATGATACTGGCAGCTGAGTTGTATGCTTCATGTCTTAACAGATAAAGCTGCTGCAAACATTTGTCTCTAACAGGATACATGAACAATCTCCAAGTACAAGTTTAAATTTTTTACAGGATAGTATTAACCTGGATAACCAGAATATTAACGTGAATAACCAGTATTATCAGTGAATAACCAGACGGACTTTCATCAGGCAAGGTCACAATTACAATTTACAGTGGGGATATGGCATCTTCATAAAGAAAAGGAAAAAGAAAAAAAAACAAAAGCATGCTAACTTAGTTTTAAATAGAACCAGGTAGTAGGGGTTTATACCTCTACTGTTAAGATGCACAGCTGAATAAAACATAAAATGTCTCAAATATTGTTTGTGACTAAACAGAACATGAAACCTATGGCTGTTTTCAAGGCTCATTAGTCAATCTGCCCATGTGGATGAATTTACCCGGGGTAGCAAGTGTGTAAGAACAATAAACAAGAAGAGATGGAAATCTCATGAATACTGCACTGGGCAAAGTCTTATTTCCATATGAATCTGAACAACCTAAGTTTTTCTTTTCCTAAAATAGTCAGGTTTTTAAAATAATTTTTTTAATTTCACTTTTTTAGCACTGAAAACATTTTGTATTTAGGTATCGCTGATTAACAAGGTTGTGGGAGTTTCAGGTGAACAGCGAAGGGTCTCAGTCATATATATACATGTATCCATTCTCCCCCAAACCCCTCTCCCATCCAGACTGGCACATAATATTGTTGATTATCCATTTTAAATATAGCAGAGTCCCTAATTATCCTAAAAGAGTCAGTTTTGAATCTTGGATAGGACAATATCATTCCCACAAAGTCATTAACCTGAAGCTATGTACTCACGGCAGCCATCGTCCTAAGGAATCCTTGTTCAATACCCAGGCTATGCCAGTTGATATCAGCCACCATGTGAGATGTAATTCCAAACAAGAAAGCTACCAATTTCTCTGTGTCCTGCCAAACAAGCAAATTAGAGTTGGGGGTTGAGGAAAGGTAGTTATTTTATAACAATCTTATTAAAAGGATTAACAAATATGAATTCATTTCCATTACTGAGACTTAACAAAACATCTGAGACAGGTATGTTGTAGTCACCCCTGAACCACACCAAGGACTTTTTTTGAAATGTTTCTGAGTGCCTTGAAACTGCTTTCAGATTTATTTATTAGGGGAGCAAAATGACCACGTGACATGCCCCAAATTTTAATATTGTTTACTGAAAATAAAACTGAAGATATAAATTTTGAAAAATCATTTGTTCAACTGTTACTTAGCTATTTACTTTGTCCCATATGCTGTGCTTCGTATTGAGGCAGAAGAGTGAGTAGCCCTAGAGTCTGGGTTAAGGGTTAGGGTTAGAAATGGAGTTAATGCGGGGGCAACAACAGTACTTGGCAAGTCTGGAATGGAGTATTTTTAGGGTTACAGGCTGTACCTACCTCATCCCAGGGAAGAGGATAGTTCTCTCGGATATAATGAACGCTTGCATTAAGAAATGGAGTCCAGTGAGTGCTCTCTGACACGCCATGGAATCGTCCTGACAAAACAGAGGCAACTGTCAGAGCTCCTTCTTGAAAGGCTGGAGATTCTCTTGTATGTACAGACCACATCTTTGTTCAGCCATTCATCTGTGGACACTCAGGTTATTTCCAGGTCTTTGCTAATGTAAATAGTGCTTCAACAAACACTGGGGTACTTGTGTCTATTTGAACAATGGAATATTACTCAGTCATAAAAAGGAATGACAGTGGGTCATTAGCAGAGGTATGGATGAACCTAAAGACTATCACACAAAGTCAGAGAAAAACATTGTATATTAATACATAAACATGAAATCTAGAAAAATGGTACAGATGAACCTGTCTGCAAGGCAGAAATAGACACAGAGATGTAGGGAACAAACACATGGGTACCAAGAGAGAAGCAGAAAATGAACTGTGAGATTGGGATTGACATACAGACACTAATATGCACAAAAGAGATAACTAATGAGAACCTGCTGTATAGCACAAGGAACTCCACTCAGTGTTCTATGGTAACCTAAATGGGAAGGAAATACAAAAACTGCGATCAGTTCAGTTCAGTCGCTCAGTCGTGTCGAAGCATGCATCAGAGGGCAGACAGACTGATACCACAGTCACAGACATCTGGCCAGTCTGATCACATGGACCACAGCCTTGTCTAACTCATTGAAACTAAGGCATGCCATGTGGAGCCACCCAAGATGGACAGGTCATGGTGGAGAGGTCTGGCAGAATGTGGTTCACTGGAGAAGGGAATGGCAAACCACTTCAGTATTCTTGCCTTGAGAACCCCATGAACAGTATGAAAAGGCAAAATGATAGGATACTGAAAGAAGAACTCCCCAGGTCGGTAGGTGCTCAATATGCTACTGGAGATCAGTGGAGAAATAACTGCAGAAAGAATGAAGAGATGGAGTCAAAGCAAAACAATACCCAGTTGTGCATGTGACTGGTGATAGAAGCAAGGTCTGATGCTGTAAAGAGCAATATTGCATAGGAACCTGGAATGTTAGGTCCATGAATCAAGGCAAATTGGAAGTGGTCAAAGAGGAGATGACAAGAGTGAATGTCGACATTCTAGGAATCAGTGAACGAAGATGGACTGGAATTGGTGAATTTAACTCACATTACCATTATAGCTACTACTGTGGGCAGGAATCCCTTAGAAAAAATGCAGTAGCCATCATAGTCAGCAAAAGAGTCTGAAATGCCGTACTTGGATGCAATCTCAAAAATGACAGAATGATCTCTGTTCATTTCCACGGCAAACCATTCAATATTACAGTTATCCAAGTCTATGCCTCAACCAGTAACGCTGAAGAAGCTGAAGTTAAATGGTTCTGGGAAGACCTACAAGATCTTTTAGAAGTAACACTCTAAAAAAGATATCCTTTTCATTATAGGGGACTGGAATGCAAAAGTAGGAAGTCAAGAAACACCTGGAGTAACAGGCAAATTTGGCCTTGGAATACATAATGAAGCAGGACAAAGGCTAATAGAGTTTTGCCAAGAGAATGCACTGGTCATAGCAAACACCCTCTTCCAACAACACAAGAGAAGACTCTACACATGGACATCACCAGATGGTCAACACCGAAATCAGATTGATTATAGTCTTTGCAGCCAAAGATGGAGAAGCTCTATACAGTCAGCAAAAAACAAGACCAGGAGCTGACTGTGGCTCAGGTCATGAACTCCTTATTGCCAAATTCAGACTTAAGTTGAAGAAAGTGGGGAAAACCACTAGGCCATCCAGGTATGACCTAAATCAACTCTCTTATGATTATATAGTAGAAGTGAGAAATATATTTAAGGGACCAGATCTGACAGACAAAGTGCCTGATGAACTATGGATGGAAGTTCATGACAATGTACAGGAGACAGGGATCAAGACCATTCCCAAGAAAAAGAAATGCAAAAAATAAAAAAGCAAGGTTTGTTAGAGCTATGTCAAATTCACTGCTACTTCCTTATCACCTCCCCTAATTCCTGGCATATGGCGAGTACTATTAAATATTTGGTGAAGTAAACTGAATCAGCTGCCCTCTTGACTTTGTATAGGCAGGATTTCATTTTTCCTCTCGGCTTAGAGCTCAGTGGGCATTTTGTGGTAGAAGACTTCATAGCCATTATGGAATGCATGTGGTAAAATAAACCCCAGCCTCCAAAGATTACATGCTCTTTGTGAAACATTATCCGTTTGGCTGTGGTTTGCTTACCCATTTTCAAAGGTCTGTGATTAATCTCCTTGTTCATCTAGTGGGCTGTCTTAGACTGACATTATAAGGACTTTAAAGCAGTCATCTTTGGCAGCTGAGCTCTTAGCTGGTCATCTTCATGGTATTAAGTGATACTCATCCAGATAAGTACCAGAACAGAGGGAAGAAGTTATCGAATCTTTTGGATTTCTAATCTGTGTGGAAGGAAGTTGATAATGATTGAAGAAGATCATTTTTGCTATGTCATGTGTGTGTGTGTCTTTTTAAATGACAATTTCAGCAGTACTTAAAAATGTTCTTATATTTCAGAGGGATAAAGAAAACCTCTGAGCCATCAGGGAAATCCAAAGAAAATTAATAATGATAGTAATTTTAGTGCTCCTAATTACTAATGACTTGATCTGACTTCCTAGGAGCAGTAAACTTTTACATTTTTGCAACACCAACAGCACAGAAATAGAGTTTCTTTTTATTCCCCCTAGCTATAGAGCTGAACCACAGATGGGAAAAGATGAAATTTTTTTAAAACTCAAAGAAAGTAGAGGTTTAGACACAGTAAAACACCCCTTATGAAGCATTTTGGGTCAAATCAAGGCTCTAACATGCCCAGTAATTTATTACAGTAGGCAGGCTTCATTTGTGTTTGAACTTTTTTGCAGTCCCATAGCATCAGTGCCGAAATGGTTTCTTTACATACCAAAATGTTTAGCAAAGCTACTTGTTTCCTACTCTCTTATCTTATGCATGTGGGAATGGTCAAACTGTAAGCTTAGAAAAGAAAGGATGATCTTCATAACTGCTTTGCACTTGACTTTTTAAATTTTAATTTATGGCATAGAGATCATGTTGAATTGGAAAAAGAGAGACTTACTTTTGGAACCTTTCTTTAGTGTGATTAATTAAAAGAAAACCTCAACTGCAATTCTGTCAATAGCAAACATGAGTATCATAAACCACAATACGGCTGTTTTATTTGTTCTGTTTAGGTAGTGTGCCATGAAACTCAGAATGAAAACAAATCCTGCAACATTATTTAAGAAATGCTAACAGGACTCATATCACTTTTCAAGAAGCATGTGAAACTAATGCCTGACCTTTACATGCTCGTTAGAATGTGCTACGTGTCTTCATGCTACACTGGGGTTTCTGTTTCTGCCTCTGTGGCAGAAGTGGTCACTGTTCTGTCTTCTCACTTCTGTTACTGCTGAAAAGTTAACAAAGTAAATCAATTTCAAGTTCAAGTGGGAGGCACATGAAGCAGTGTTCCTCTTCTTGTGACAAAGGTTCAGCAGAACCAAGGTAGAGGATAAGTGGCAAGAAGTTATAGAATATTGCTTAAAATGCCGCGGGACTTCCCCGACAGTCCAGTGGTTGACAGTTTGTGCCTCTACTGCTGGGGCACAGGTCCAATCCCTGGTCATGGAAATAAGATCCCACATGCTGCATGATGTGGCCAAAAGGGGCTATGGAGATTTTTTTTAAAAAGAAAATGCTAATGGTCACATTCGTTTGGACTTCAATAAAGTCCAAAATAGCAATGACCTATAAAAAGATAGAAGTTCATTAATTTTATGAGAAACAATTCAAGGGCGAGCAGACCAGGGTAAAGGCTGAAGTTCATCCACGACCCACACTCCTTCTACATTGTTCCTCTGTCTTTTCAACCCGTGGTCTCCACCTTATGGTCTGAAATAGCTGCTTCAGCTTTCACCATCATGCCTGCCTTCTAGTAAGTTATGAGGAAAAAGGAGAAGTGGAGACATCTTTCCTTTCCTGTCATGATGCAGAAATCATTCCACTCATTCACTCACATCCTGTGTCAGAACTTAGTCATGAACCAATGTAGCTGCAAGGAAATTTGGGAAATGTAGATTTTGGTTGGGTGGCCACCTGTCTAGCTGGAAATCAAAGGCTTTACAATTGAAAAGTGAAGGATGGATTTTGAGACAAAATGGATAATACTATAAATAACTTCAGGTAAAACTGAGGGAGTAGAGAAATAACATGGTACAGGGGTAAACTGATAATTATTCTTTAGCTCTGGCAACCTGTAAGTACATAAGATTACAGAGACCAATTGCAGTTAATTAAGGCTGAAAAAATACTGACTGGCTGGACATCATAGAACTGATGAAAAGTTTGGAGAATAAGGCACAGAACTAGGCTTAAGACAGTGTAGCCACAGGTACCTGCAAATCACACCAAGGAATGATCTTCTGATAATAGTGCCACTGGTGATTCAGATTAGAGTCTTAGATTAGACCGTAAGACTCTTGATTTTGTTGAGAATATCAACACTGGAAACTGAAATATCATCCCTGGATGCTGCCAAAGCTAGAAATGAATTTTAAACTCTCTCTCTTTCCTTCAATCTTGTGCCAGATTCAAAATCCTAGGTTGGGAGGCCAGAATGTTGAATTTAGCATGTGGGTCTGAATCTGAGCTGCTGGGGGTCTGGAGCTCTAGGTGCTGGCAATGGGAGATAGAGCTGCCTCCTGCAGAGACTGATTTGTACAATGTTGGACCCAAAACATAACAGGGGGTTCATTTTCTGATCAACCATTTAAAAATGTCAAAAATGTGCACTATAATGACCAACATGTTTTTCAGATTGAGCAAAAATAGCATAAGTACTTAAGTGCCTGGTTTCAGAGTTAGAGAATACAGAATTCTAGTCTTTGCTCTATAAATGTGTTCCTAATGCCTACTTCCTAGGGTTTTGTGGGCAACATTTGTAAAGTAGAGGTTTCAAAAAGACATAAAAGAGATAGACTTACCTATTAACTTTTAAATATAGTTTGAAGATTTTGAAACCTTTTTTCCTTTCTAAGTGGCCTTATCTATCCACCTTTATCACTAACTGATTAACCATTATTTCAGTTCAGCTAGAGCCTGATGGGCTACAGTCCATGGGGTCGCTAAGAGTTGGACACGACTGAGCAACTTCACTTTCATTTTTCACTTTCATGCATTGGAGAAGGAAATGGCAACCCACTCCAGTGTTCTTGCCTGGAGAATCCCAGGGACAGGGGAGCCTGGTGGGCTGCCGTCTATGGGGTCACACAGAGTCAGACACGACTGAAGCGACTTAGCAGCAGCAGCAGCCAATAATATATGCAGATATTCTAAAATTAGTCTGTAATCCTATAAGCAAGGCCAACGATTGGGCCAATTTTGTGCTCACTCTGAACTTTCTCAGATTTATCAGTTAGGGGAAGAAAATGTTGTGCAGTGCTTTTTATAATGAACTAATGGCAGTGAAAGTGAAATTGAAGTTGCTCAGTCATGTCTGAATCTTTGTAACCCCGTGGACTGTAGCCCACCAGGCTCCTCCGTCCATGGGATTCTCCAGGTAAGAATACTGGAGTGGGTTGCCATTTGCTTCTCCAGGGGATCTTCCCGACCCAGGGATTGAACCCAGGTCTCCTGCATCACAGGCAGATGCTTTAACCTCTGAGCCACCAGAGAAGCCCACAAAGGTAGTAAACTCAATCTAAAAGTATGAAGAATAAGATCAAACACATATTCCAATAGTAGTTCTCTGTAGTTATGAAGTGAACAGCTTTGTTTCCTTCTCTTAGAAGTGAATTCTCCTTGACAGTACTTTTGCATTGATAAATATAAGCATGTAAAACTCAACTGCTTCTAGTAACCACTTCAAATTTTCTCCTCTAAAAAACATCTTAAGCAGCATTAGGAAGAAAGACAGAGGCAAGCTTAAGTACCTCTGCAGGCTGCCAAAAATACAGGTTGGATGGTGAACAGCACCTGGAGAATTCATTAAGACCATATGGACTGTCAAAAGTTCAGTGTACTAGAGAAGAAAACTCCCTCACTGATAGCATGTAAATAAAATAATCATTGGAAACAATGAGTCTAAGGGATTACTATGGTCATTTAAAAAGTTGTAAGTTCTGCTCTGAACAGAGAAATTACAAACTAAATGAACTCAATTGTTGAATAGTCAGGCAACGAGATCAGGTCAGGTCAGGTCAAGTCGCTCAGTCGTGTCTGACTCTTTGCGACCCCGTGGACTGTAACCTACTAGGCTTCTCTGTCCATGGGATTCTCCAGGCATGAATACTGGAGTGGATTGCCATTTCCTTCTCCAGGGGATCTTCCCGACCCAGGGATCAAACCTGGGTCTCCTGCATCGAAGGCAGGCGCTTTACCCTCTAAGCCACCAGGGAAGCAGACAATCAGGCAATGAGACAGAATTTATATTAGTGTCTTCTTTTTTTCTCTAAAATATTTCTATTTATTGTTTAATTTATTTATTTTAACTGGAGGCTAGTTACTTTACAATATTGTAGTGGTTTTTGCCGTACATTGACACGAATCAGCCATGGGTGTACATGTGTCCCCCATCCTGAACCCCCTCCCACCTCCCTCCCCATCCCATCCCTCTGGGTAATCCCAGTGCACCAGCCCTGAGCACCCTGTCTCATGCATCAAACCTGGACAGGCGATCTATTTCACATATGATAGTATACATGTTTCAATGCTGTTCTCTCAAATCATCCCAGCTTTGCCTTAAGATATTTTAAAAATTTTATCTGTTTGACTATGCTGGGTCTTAGTTGCAGGATGTGGTGTCTAATTTCCTGACCAGGGATCGAGCCTAGTTTCCCTGTATTAGGAGCTCAGAGTCTTAACCATTGGACCACCAGGGAAGCCCTAATGTCTTTTTCAGTTCAGTTCAGTTTCTCAGTCGTGTCCGAGTCTTTGCAACCCCATGAATCACAGCACGCCAGGCCTCCTTGTTCATCACCAACTCCCAGAGTTCACTCAGACTCACATCCATCGAGTCCCTGATGCCATCCAGCCATCTCATCCTCGGTCGTCCCCTTCTCCTCCTGCCCCCAATCCCTCCCAGCATCAAAGTCTTTTCCAATGAGTCAGCTCTTTGCATGAGGTGGCCAAAGTACTGGAGTTTCAGCTTTAGCATCATTCCTTCCAAAGAAATCCCAGGGCTGATTTCCTTCAGAATGAACTGGTTGAATCTCCTTGCAGTCCAAGGGACTCTTAAGAGGCTTCTCCAACACCACAGTTCAAAAGCATCAATTCATTCGTGCTCAGCTTTCTTCACAGTCCAACTCTCACGTCCATGACTACTGAAAAAACATAGCCTTGACTAGATGAACCTTAGTCGGCAAAGTAATGTCTCTACTTTTCAATATGCTATCTAGGTTGGTCACAACTTTTCTTCCAAGGAGTAAGCGTCTTTTAATTTCATGGCTGCAATCACCATCTGCAGTGATTTTGGAGCCCAAAAATGTAAAGTCTGACACTGTTTTCACTGTTTCCCCATCTATTTCCCATCAAGTGATGGGACCGGATGCCATGATCTTCGTTTTCTGAATGTTGAGCTTTAAGCCAACTTTTTCACTCTCCTCTTTCACTTTCATCAAGAGGCTTTTTAGTTCCTCTTCACTTTCTGCCATAAGGGTGGTGTCATCTGCATATCTGAGGTTATTGATATTTCTCCCAGCAATCTTGCTTCCAGCTTGTGTTTCTTCCAGTCCAGCATTTCTCATGCTGTACTCTGCATAGAAGTTAAGTAAGCAGGGTGACAATATTTTATTTGGCCTCAATTCTTAGGGTTCTCATATATATGTAAATAAAAGATTGAAGTCAGTGTATTGAAATAAAATTCAGCTCCTTTTTGTTTGTTTGATTTCTGTTATTGTTTAAAAGACAGATCATGCATTCGTGCTAAGTCGCTTCAGTCACTACTTCAGAGAGTAGTGTCCTACTCTTTGCAACCCCATGGACTGGTGGGCTACCACCAGGCTCCTCTGTCCAGTGGGATTCTCCTGGCAAGAATAGTGGAGTGGGTGTCTGTACCCTTGTCCAGGGGATCTTATTGACTCAGTGATTGAATCTGCATTTCTTATGTCTCCTGCATTGGCAGGTAGGTTCTTTACCACTAGCATCGCATGGGAAGTCCTTGATTAGTAAAATTAGCACAGAATAGGCATGAACTAAAACTATGATAGTATTTTAAAGTATCACACATACTGCTTTTGAAATTAAGATTTATGTGCTAGCATTTGAATAATCATTTCTGAGCTTCACAGGAATAAAAGAGTAAGCTCTATGAATATTCCTTTTCTATATTTCCAAGATAAAACTAATTTTATTTCTTTAGGTTCCTTAGCTGAAACCTGCTGACTGATATCAGAGTCACTTATATCAGATATCACTGTACTTCCCTACTTTATATCTTTTTCTCTTCCCAAGTTCTGCCTGGTGTTATTTAAAGATTGGAAGTGTATCTGCTTTTGTAATTTCTGAGGCTATAAACATATTATAATACTGTATTTTGGCAAAATAAATCTAGCATATTGATTGTAATATTTATTTGCCATCAAGGAGTAAGCTGAGAAAAAGTGATTAGAAACTTATGAAAGGAAAGAAAAGAGGCAAAAGTTTTAAAATGAAAAGAGACAACATATATAATTTGTTAAAGGGGAGGTTAGAAAATATTTGATTTGTGATTGTCTCACAGAGAAACTGTGTGTGAAGCTATTGTGTGTGTCTATGCTTCTGTGTGGGTCTGCACATGTTGTTAAAGTGCTAGTGTTCTATTTCTTTCCGTGAAATTACCAGCATCTTTTGCTTTATTCTTACCACAAGGAGTAATACAAGCTCTATAGAAACCTCAATAATCTTATAGAGATGCAGTATGTGATCCTGTTACTGATAAGAAGCTCAGCCTCATACAGTAAGGAGTGGGAGTATTTTTTTAATACATAGTTTATTTTTCCAGGTATGAAGTGGTATATTATAATTGCTGAAAACTTGTAAAACACAAAAAATAAAGATGAAAATAAATGTCACAATAAGTTTGCCACTCAAAGTTAATCGCTGTCAACATTTCGGTTCACTTTATCCCCATCTTTTTTTTCCCCCTCTCAATATGTATGCATATAATGAAGTAGAGCGCCCAATAAAATGATGTTTGTGAAAAAATCTGGTAGTGTGGAAATTCTAGGAAAGCTTGGAAAAAATATCAAGAGCTATATGAACAGAATTAGAATGATATGCACAATTTAGAACTTTATAAACAAGTTGTTCTAGAGTACATTGTTAAAGAGATTGTCTTTACTCCACTGGATATTCTTGCCTCCTTTGTCGAAGATAAAGTGTCCATAGTTGTGTGGATTTATCTCCGGGCTTTCTATTTTGTTCCATTGATCTATATTTCTGTCTTTGTGACAGTATCATACTGTCTTAATGACTGTGGCTTTGTAGTAGAGCCTGAAGTCAGGCAAGTTAATTCCTCCAGTTCCATTCTTCTTTCTCAAGATTGCTTTTGCTCTTCGAGGTTTTTTGTATTTCCATACAAATCTTGAGATTATTTGTTCTAGTTCTGTGAAAAATACTGCCGGTAGCTTGATAGGGATTGCATTGAATCTGTAGATTGCTTTGTGTAGTATACTCATTTTCACTATATTGACTCTTTTGATCCATGACCATGGTATATTTCTCCATCTATTAGTGTCCTCTTTGATTTCTTTCATCAGTGTTTTATAGTTTTCGATATAACAGTTTATTGTGATCCACACAGTCAAAGGCTTTGGTAGATGTATGTATAAAAATAGCTGGTTCATTTCAACATACAACAGAAACCAACACAAAATTGTAAAGCAGCTATACCCCAATTTTTAAAAAAAAGGTTGAAGATTCTCAGTAAAATATTCCACCACCACCTGCTATGTGGCTGCGTTCCTCTGCCTTCCCTCCAAGCCTCTTAGTTTCCTGAGTCAATATTCAAAGGAGGCCTCTAGGACAGAAGGGCCAGCCAAAAGAAAAAGGAGCCTTAACTACTCATAGCATCTAGAAATAGCTGGGCTGCAAGAGAAGCTGGAAGTGTTAAGTTCTGTACCCTAAAGCTGAAGAAATAAGCTGTTCCTTTTTTTTTTTTAATTTGGGTGGTTTTTTTTTTAATCTTCTTTCCATCACAGTCAGCCTCCCTAATAGCACAAAAGAAAAAAGCAGATATTCCAACAGCTTTCAAGTATTTGAATTTATAATATTTTTAAATGGGGTATGCTATATGCCTCTTTATTCCCACAGGAGGGGTGAGTGAAAAAAAAAACAGGAACAGACATCTATTTTAAGCCTTCAAGTGCCAGATTCTTCATGGAATGTCATATGTCGTAGAAGCAATTAAAAGCAAAATTCCAGAGTTCAGATCCCTCAAGTCAAATTTTTGAGATCATTATTAAACTAAAAATAGCCTAACCACTTTTGTTTAAAGTATAACTGAAGCACATTAAACTTAATATTATATTGGGTTTGCATAACACTTGACAAAATAACATACATTAATGCCAACAGCAATTCGGTATAGCAGCAAGGCATGCGTTAATTATTACTGTTAAATAGTAACTAATTTAGACATGACTATGTTGCAGACATGGAAACTGAGACTCAGCATGGAAGGGGCTTTTTCAAGGTCACACACTAACAGGTAACATTCAAGGAATAAAAACTCGAACCTTTTGATTTCCTTCAAAATGTTCTCTCTTCTACCACGAAGCAGGAGAGTAATTCAGAGTGCTTAGATAAAGCTTTCAGAATTTCTACCCTTAAGCAAGTAAGTTTCGGTTAAATGGAAAACACAACTGAACTAAGTCACTGATCAACAACAGTGGAAAATATAATGTGTTGTTTGAGTCTGAGCTGTTCCTATCAACCAAGGAAAAGCAACATCATCTGGTCTATAAGTCTTCATCTTACCTCTCTCACAGATGCTAGGGTAAAATGAGTCAGGAAACACGGATCCAGCCTGATATGCATCCTGGTGCCTAAGTAACAGCTGGGGAGCAGGAAAATACAGAGGTTAGAGGGCAAGAGTCAACAGCCTGGGAAAAGCAGGTCCAGGTGTGGGAAATTAGAATGATGTGACGGTAGTGGAAAAGTGATGGAAGGAAGAAGTAAAGGAAGGCAGGCATAAATACATAACTCTTATATCAATATAATTCAAACAGCACCCTACCAAATGCAATTTCAGGTTCTTTCCAACCAAAAACAAACAAGCTGATCAAGTAGCAGTTAAAAAAAAAAAAAATCACCTATTTAAATCTTTTACTTTTTTTCTGTCCACCCAGAAGAATAAGATTTCTCCAAGACTATTTCACTGACCCAGAACTGGGATGTGGTAAGTTTTTTGACGACCTAGTGACAACCAGTAAAATGAGAAAAATACAGACATGTATACATATATATTTATTGGGGCTTCCCAGGTGGCGCTAGTGGTACTTGTCACTAGCCACCCACTTGCCAGTGCAGGAGGCACAGGAGATACAAGGAGATGCAAGTTTGATCCCTGGGTCAGGAAGATCCTCTAGAGAAGGAAATGGCAACCCACTCCAGTACTGTGGCCTGGAGAATCCCATGGATAGAGGAGCATGGTGAGCTACTTTCTATGACTCTACTCCACAGAGTCAGACATGACTGGGTATATATATCCATACACATATACATATATTAATTCATATCTATTTGTGTGTGTGTGCATGTTTACAGTTGCTACCTGCACTTTAGAGTAAGATGACATCCTTTATAAATTAAAGGTTAAGATTATAACCTTTTGGAAGGTTACAAAAATACCCTTTCCCATTTCCAAAATGATGTATAAGTCGGTGGTAGAGGTTTTCTTCCCAGCGTTCTTCCTTGGTGGCGTGGCTCACTGCATCCCATTCCAACCCCCTCATGGCTACACCCAGATGATTGCTAGGGCCTAGAAAATGAAGACTACATTCCCCAGCTGCTACTGAGGGGCCACTTCTCCCTTGTTTGTTCCCAGCCAGCATGGAAGGGTTTGGCCTTCTGGCAGCAGCAGTAGAGGGGGCCCAGGTGATCACAGGCAGAGGAGAGGGCAGCTAATTTGCTACTAAGGAGTGTGGCTGAGGTGATGATGTCCCAGAGCCAACAGTCAAGAGAGCGGCTTCTTACTTGCCAAACCACATAGGAGACAGGTGGACACGGAGCTAGTGAATGGAACAGTGTCGCTTGACTGCATAGCGGCTCTGGCAAGCCAGTTCTGTGTGTTGTTCTGGGAGTCCTTTCCGGATACTCAGCGTAGAGTCTGCTCCTCCATTTCTCATAGTTTCTCAGCACTGAATCCCCTACTACGTGGTCTTGTACCCTTCTCCGCATAAGAGGAGTTTCCTCTTATGGAAAACCAGAGGGTTTCCACTATCTGCAAATGAACTCTGACCCAATGGACAAGAGAAAAGTCTGGCAATCCAACTTTTTAATTTTTCAATAGGGACTTACTAATAGCATAGGCTAGATGTAGAAGCAACAAAGAAGTACTCAAAGAACCTGAAACAGAAGGAAATACAGTAGCACCTACTTTTTGTTTTTGCTTTTTCAAGCAGTGTCTCATCCCCAGTCTTCTAAAGACAGAATCACTTCCATACTGAGCAGGTGAGGCAGACCGACCACAGGGGAACAAGGGCAGCGCATCCATTTCCACTACAGTATTTGGCTCAGAGACATTTGCTTGACAAAAGCTACTTCAGCTAGAACGTCCCCCAAGACTTTTCAGCTAGAGCTGAGGGGAGAAGAAAGAAGATGCTTTCTTCTCTTCAGGTTTTTAAGATGATGCTCTATCTCCATCTTATTTATTTTTGGTCACACCTTGCAGGTAACTGGGATCTTAGTTCCCCAAGGATCATTGAACCTGTGCCCCTGCAGTGGCAGAGCAGATTCTTAACCACTGGGCTGCCAGGAAGTCTTCAACTCTCCAGGGATTTTAAACTTAGAAACAGTTCTGGATGGCCAGTGTCTAGGAGAGAGAGTACCACTTAGACCTCTTAGTCCAGCTCTGCCCCAGGCTTATCGGTTACATGAACCCTTACATGAAAAAAGTATTTTTTCTAAAGACAGTTGGAGTTGGACTTTTGCCACTTAAAAGTAATAATTAACTTTGCTGAATATTTATCTTAGCAGCCACTGTCATGGTCACTTTATATGTATTAAGACTTGTTGAATCTGCATCTCCCGGTGAGATAGTGTTATTTAACAGGAAAAATAATGCGAAAGCAAATTTTAAATAATTCTAAAGCAAATCTTAAAAAGTAAAGGTGTCAGGTAGGAGGGAAGCTCAAGAGGAGAGGATACCCGTATACATATAGCTGATTCATGCTGTTGTATAGCAGAAATGAACACCATTGTAAAGCAATTAAACTCCAATTAAAAATAAATTTTAAGAAAAGGTGTCAGAAAAAAAAATCAGGAAACTGCCAGGGGGAAAAGAGTACAGAAGGAGGATATGTCCTTCAGATATAAAAATGCACCAAAAGACACAGATCAATGAAACAGAATAAAGAAATAGATTCAACCATAATAACTTAATGCGTGACAGAGATGAATAAAGGATGAAGTAATTGACAACTGTGTTGGCACAACCCCACTGCAATGAACACTCCATTCTTGCAGGGAATCCATACTTAACTTATGTGACACTGACTTGAAATTGACATTATCAGTAACAGGTCACCAGATCCCTATCACGCTTTATACAAAAATTAAGTACAAGATGAGTTAGAGAGTTAAATATCAAAAACAGAGCCATGAAAATAACAAGACACGTTTTAAGTGAATAATTGTATAATCTCAGAATGGGAATGATATTTCTAAGCAAAACATACAGGCAGAAACCATGAAAGAAAAGATTGATGCACTTAACTACACACAAATTTTAATGCTGTGCATGGTAAAAAGAACCAGAAACAAATTTAAGAGAAAAATAAATAACCACCAGAATCATTTGACACATAAGATGCTATCTTTAGTAAAACAAAAAGTCATTCTTCACATCAAGATTAATATCCTAAGAGAAAAATTAGCAAAGACACAGGCAATTCATAGAAGAAGCAATAGAAACAGTCAATAAACACTTGAAAATATATTTAACTTCATTGATAATAAATCATTTGTCAATATAACCTATAACAAAATATCATTGTCACATATTGGCAAAAATGAAAAAAATAACAGATTTATAAAAGTAAATCTGTTTCCAAAGCTGAAGATAAAGAAATTTCAATGATCTACAGGAACAATTAAGGATATTAATCCTCTCTTGGTCCCGTACGTCTTCCCTGTTTTGTTTTCATTTTTCATTTGTTTCTGGGCAAAGGGGATCAACTAGCAGTACTAGGGCTAAAGGGACTTGCTCCTTGGATTACCTACAAGGAGATCAAGTATGTCAGAACCAGAACTCTATTAAGGATAAGGAGGTCAGGTTTCTCACTGTTGCAGAAAGGAGTTACAGATGAACCTGGAGAAGATTAGATTAGATCCTGTGCTGATGGATTGGAGTTGGAGATGTTTTCATGTGAATCCAGGGTTTTAAACAGACACAAAAGCCAAGTTGAAATGAATTCTGGGACAATTTGAGCATTGAGATAAATAATATTAGTAACGTGATATACAGCTTCCCTGCTGGCTCAGACGGTAAAGAATCTGCCTGCCATATGGGAGACCTACATAGGTTTGATCTCTGGGTTGGGAAGATCCCCTGGAGGAGGGCATGGCAACCCACTCCAGTATTCTTGCTTGGAGAATCCCATGGACAGAGGAGCCTGATGGGCTACAGTCCTTGGGGTCACAAAGAGTCAGACACAACTGGGTGACTAAGCACTGCACATAATGTGATATAAACCACTGATAAAAGAGGAATCCATGAATATATAATATAAAGAGAGATAAATGGGGAAGAAGAGGCTTTACCTTATAGCAGGATCCAAATTTATAAATGTACAAGGAATGACAGAATCAGACAAATATTTGGCAAACATCAATGGATGTTTAGAATCAGTGGATGCTAAAAAGTTTAATGAGAAACATAATATTTGCATTACCTCAATATATCTCCCTACAAAATATTTACTATTTTAAAAAGTAGAAAATATTTATTAACTTTCCAGTGTAAAATGTGGCAGACACCATCTTAACCAAAATTATCATTAACAGCAATAGGACTTCTGCTTCCAAGGAAGATAGAGTGGGTGTACTTATCCTGTTCTTTTTGCTAAATACAGCTGAAATTCTGGACACTGTCTACAAAAGAATATAACTTACGACTCAAAGGTGGATAAAAATACAAACATTGAATAGGAGCTGAAGAGTAACACTGTGGTGAGTTCTGTGGATTTTCTTTTTGCTTCATGTAGTCCAAACTGGATATTGGAAAAGCCAGCTGCCTAGAAACCCCAATGGGTATGGACAAAACAAAAGCCTGCAACTCTCAGGCCACAAAACCAGGCATGGGACAGCCTATCAAGGCAGCACTTCTGCACAGTAACCTCCCTACTCTAGACAAACACCAAAGGAAAAAGCACGGCCCCACACTTCCTCACCACTAGCTAAGGTCTCGCGGGGAGCCTAGGCTTGCCCCCTCCCCAGGCTGCAGTGAGGTGCCCCGGCTCCCCCACTGCAGTGGTATCAGAGAGGGCTAAGGAGGGAGCCAGGACTTTCATCCCTGCCATCCTGTCCCCTACCCTATGGTATCAGTGAGACCATGAGGAGAGTCTGGACATCCAATCCCAGCTGCAACAAGGGATCTCTCCCCTTCCCTGCTGTGGGAAGGGGGGCAGCATAAGAAGAGGCCCAGGGGAGGTCAGGACATCCACTCCATCCAGGTAAGAGGCCACCTCTGCCTTCTGACATCAGTAAAGACCACAGTGAGGAGCAGCCAGTAGGTACTCCTACCCATCCTGGCCAAGGAGGCATCAAGAGAGGCCCAGTGAGGAACCTTGACTTCTAACCCCCATTGGCAGTTAGGAAGGAGTGTCCCCTGACCCCTTCTACTACCTGAGTGGTATCAGAAGACGACAATTAGAACAGGAAGTTTAAAGAAGAGCCAGAGTCTCATAACCTAATACCTAAAATGTCCAGGCTACAATCAAAGATCACTGATCATACCAAGAGCTAGAAAGATGTCAAAGGAATGAAAGAAGACCATCATCAGATGCCCACAAAGAGACGGCAGGAATTTTTGAATTATCTGACAAATATTTTATAGCAACCCTCAGAAAAATGCTTCAGTGAACAATTGCAAACACATCTGAAGCAAAAAAAAAAAAAAAAAAAGAAGAAGAAAAACGTTCTCTCAAATAGAAGACATAAAGAACTGAATGAAAAATACAACAGCTGAAATAAAAGTTAACATCATCAGACATGGTTCAAGTTGACACTAAGGGCCTTTTGATACAGCACAATGAGAAGAGTACAGTGTCACTTCAATGGGGACAGTACTTCTGCCCCAAACTAACCTGCAGGAGAATCTAATCGGGAGGAAACATCAAACAAAACCAAATGAAGGTGCGCTCTACAGGGTTACTGGGTTGTACTTTTTCAAACTATTGAGGACAATGGAGAGAAGGTAGGCCTAAGGAACTGTTCCAGGTTGGAGAAGCTCAGAGGGAACTGACAAATAAACACTTGCTTCTGCATCAGTCCTGGAACCATGAAGTATGTCAAGTCCACTGTTGAAATCTGTAAGAGCCTGGGACTGGGCAATAGTGTTACTTCTATGTTGATTTCCTGATTGTCATTATCATCATACCGTAGTTATCTAGATGTATATAGTAGTATGTGTATATGTACACACACACCCATATATATAGTCCTTGTTTTTAGGAAATATAGTCCCTCCTTAACCATGGTTTTGCTTTCCTTGGTTTAGTTACCCAAGTTCAAAAATATTAAATGAGGCTTCCCTGGTGGTCCAGTGGTTGAGTCTGCCTTGCAAAGCAGAGGACACCCCATTTTATCCCTGGTCCAGGAAGATCCCAATGCCATGGAGCAACTAAGCCTGTGAGCCACAACTGCTGAGCCCACGTGCCACAACTATGGAAGGCCACAAGCCTAGATCCCACGCCCCACAACACGGGCAGCCGTTGCAGTGAGGAGCCTGTGTGCCACAAGAGAGCAGCCCCCGTTCCCCACAGAGAAAGCCCATGCGCAGCAGTGAAGACTCAGCACAGCCCCAAATAGATCATCTCAGATGGAAAGTTCCAGAAATAAGCAATTCCTAATTTTTAAACTGGCCACCATTCTGAGTATGATGATGAAATCTCGCACCATCCTGCTCTTCAAGCATCCCTTTGTCCACTGTATCCTGCCTGTTAGGCACCATCATCAGACTGTGATCTAGGTAGTACAGTGCTTGTGTTCGAGTAGATCTTACCTTACTCAGTCATGGCCCCAAAGCACAAGAGGAGTGGTGCTGGCGATTCGAACAAACCAAAGAGAAGCCGTAAAGGGCTTTCACTAAGTGAAAAGGTGAATGCTGTGAACTTAATAGGGAAAGAAACATTCTAGCTATGAAATTGTGAAGGAAAAGGAAATTTGTGCTAGTATTGCTGCAGCACCTCAAACTGCAAAAGTACAGCCACAGTATACAATTAAGTGCTTAGATAAAATGGAAAAGACAATACATTTGTTCAGTAAATTATTTTGATAGGAAGATCAGTTACATAATATTTATTACATATACTGTTATAATTGGTCTATTTTTAGTCACTGTTCTTTCTCTTACTGTGCCTAATTCATAAATTAAGCTTTATCATAAATGGGTACATATGTGTAGGAAAATACAGTATATATGAGGTACTTTTCCAGTAGTCATGTATGGATGTGAGAGGTGGACTATAAAGAAAGCTGAATGCCAAAGAATTGATTCTTTTGAACTGTGATGTTGAAGAAGACTCTTGAGAGTCCCTTGGACTGCAAGGAGATCCAACCAGTCCATCTTAAAGGAGATCAGTCCTGAATATTCAGTGGAAGGACTGATGCTGAAGCTGAAAGTCCAATACTTTGGTCACCTGATATAAAGAGCTGACTCATTCAAAAAGACCCTGATGCTGGGAAAGATTGAGGGCAAGAGGAGAAGGGGACGACAGAGGATGAGATGGCTGGATGGCGTCACCAACTCAATGGACATGAGTTTGAGTAAACTCTGAGAGTTGGTGATGGACAGGGAAGCCTGGCATGCTATGATTCATGGGGTCACAAAGAGTCAGACAAGACTGAGCGACCCAACTGAACTGAACCGTCCACAGTTGCAGGCGCATCCACTGAGGGTCTTGGGACATATGCCCTGAGAGGAAAGGGAATTACTGTACACAAGGGTGCATTGAAGGGTAATGACAACCACTTCAGCAATTAACTGTCAAATGGCTCAGGGGAAAATCATATGCACACATCAGCTCTGAAGGCAAATAGGATAAGTTATCAGCATTTGGTGCAATTAGGTAAAAGTCATACAGAAAATATTTGTCTAATTTTTTTCAACTTCTCTATCAGTTTTAAATTATTTCAAAATAAAAAGTTAGCATAGGAAACTGGTTAAATAAATTATGGTACAGAGAATTATGTAATTGTTAAAAATTATTCTAAAGACTTCTACTGATATGGACATGAACAAATATATGATCTCTCTGATATACTAAATGATGAAAAGGCAAGTTTACAAAATAACGTAACTTTAAATTTTTTCTTACGATCAGTTTCTATTAGTTCTATGATCAGAAAAGACCAAAACCTATTCTACAGGCAGTGAGGGAGGAGCAGAGCAAAGAAAAGACAGCAACCAACCAAACACCACTGTTCTGACTTCCTGGTTAATACACATTTATTTATCTAATAAATTATTATATATATTTATCTATTTATTCTTGTACAGGGACTTAAATCAGGGCAATAATGACCACCAAATTCTGGGAGATTGTGAAGGACAGGGAAGCCCGCTGCTGTCCATGGGGTCATAAAGAATCAGACACAATTTAGCGACTGAACAACAAAATTACCACCAGTGTGAGATATGTTTGGTTCTTACAGTTCTTATACATTAATAAACTGATTTTCTCAGTTTTATGCTTTAGTCTCTTATTAACTTGATTATGGTAAGTTAGAAGGGAAAGACGCTCAGTCGTGTCCAGCTCTTTGCAACCCCATGGACTATATATTCTCCAGACCTGGGTTGGGAAGATCCCCTGGAGACGGGAAAGGCTACCCACTCCAGTATTCTGGCCTGGAGAATTCCATGGACTGTATAGTGCATGGGGTGGCAAAGAGTCGGACACAATTGAGCAACTTTCACTTTCTTAATACTGGAGTGGGTAGCCTTTTCCTTCTCCAGGGGATCTTCCCAACCCAGGGATCGGACCCAGGTCTCCCTCATTGTGAGAAGATTCTTTTATCAGCTGAGCCACAAGGGAAGCCCAAGAATACTGGAGTGGGTAGCCTATCCCTTCTCTAGGGGATCTTCCTGAACCAGGAATTGAACCACGGTCTCCTGCATTACAGGTAGATTCTTTACCAACTGATCTATCAGGGAAGCCACGGTAAGTTAAAGTCATTACAAATGCAGTCACCTCTGGATGGGTCAGCAAAAGATAATCCCAGAACCAACAGAACCCAGACCCTAAGTGTGCAGGGCTTGCTGAGCACCGCCAGCCCGTGGGTCCGTCTAGCATCCTTGGGGTAGCCTCCCTCTGGATCCTTTCACCAAACTGGACCAATGAGTCCAGCACTCACCAGAGAGCAGGTTTTAGTAGAGAGAGAGAGAGAAACTCCAAAGACCCCACATACGAAGTTATAAAACAGATCCTCAATCTTTGAAAAGAGGTTTTCTGATAACATGAGAAAAGCTAACATAACCCCTGTCTTCATGAGTTAAAAGGGGGAGGTATGCATTCTCAGGGCACTCAAGCCATTTCCAGTGACGATATCAGTGTATGGATTAGGACCAGTGCCGAGGGGAAGGATGTGTGTCCATTTAACATGTTTTAAGTTAGTGATGCAAGCTCGAATACCTCTACTAGAAAATCACCCTGGGTACACTCAGGATTGATCGTTCACACCATGAATCAGGCAGATTCTTGCTTCTCCTCTTTCCTACCAACTTTCTATCAGGGTCAATGAAGACGACAAATATAAATGCTGGTTTTTTCCCGAGAGGGCTTGTTAAATTGGTGAATAAAGAAGTTGAAACTAATGACCAAAAGCAGTTTATGAACAATGCTAGATTTCAGTTATTGTATCATCCTGCTTTCCATACTGGATTACCAACACTTACTGGTAAATAATTTGATCCAATTCTGAAGTCATAGAGAATTTAACCACTCTTCTCAAAGGTAATATTTAAGAATCATCTTTGTCATACAGTTTTATTTAGCTATAGAATTAGAAAGAGTGTATAGGGCCAGAATGGTTTCAACTAATTTGAAGATGGATAAAGGTAAGTCATCAGCTAGTTGTACCAAGAATACAGTAGGCAGAAAAGTCTTAATCTCAAAGCATACTTCTCAATAAATACTTACTTCTTCCCATGATGATGCAATTTTTACATAACACAAAGAGATAAGAAGTGGGGAAAAGTGGCTTATGTATAACTTTTCTTTACAAAAAGAAATAAGGTGTACCATTTTAAGAAATTCTCTCAAACACTGCTTTCAAATGTTTTTTGCACTATAATTTATATAAAAATTTCACTATTATATATATTCAAGTAGTGCTAAAGGAGATATACATTTTAACCCCAAGTATTAATATTTTATAAAGATATAAAAAGGACTCATCTTTTTAATTGAAACTAGATATTTCAGTATCTGTTAGGACTTTCGCCATCTATGAGAGGAAGGTAATGCCCAAGGAATAAAAGAAAAAAATCAAACTTCTTACCTCTTTGTAGTTAATACTCCCATCCTGAAGGTGGAGAAACTCCAGAGCTCTGTGTCCTGAAAGGATGAGTATATAAATGAGTTAAGTCCAAGTATAACTGAAAACAGAACTGCCTGAAGGTCATTTTAAAAGGAAAAGATATAATTTTATGCTTGTAATTGTCAAGGAAGTTGGACATGAAAATTTAGTTTGTGCTAGTAATTTTCATCAGCCAATAGTTAGATTCAAACAATATTTATATTGTTATGATACAAATCAAAATTACAGTTTCTGCTTAACTAGCTCTTACGACCTTGGGTAAGTTACATTACCTCTCTAGGCTTCAGTTTCCTCCTATGTAAAATTAAGTAAATAACATCCACCTTATAGGTTTGGTGAGAGAATCACACAAAAAAAAAAGAAAGAAAGAAAAAGGCTAAGTGATGCACTAATGATTGACACATGTCAAAAACTCAAACAGGAGTTATATTTTGTTTCAACACCCCACTGGGGTAGACAAACCAAGTTTGTCTGTACAATACAGGGTGTAAACCATGGACTGAATCAATGACCCACAAATGTTTTCTCATCATTGGACTACTTTAGAAGGAGAAAAAAAGTCTCAAAAAGCCACATGTTCCACCCACACACCCACACCCATAAGATATGCACACCCACACCCTCAATCCCTCAGTCTTCTCAGTATCAATAAGAGGAACACTCCTTGTGAAGAGACAATCAAAGGTGACACCTTATTTCTACTGAAGTCACATCCACAAAAATCTAGCCACTACCATATTATAAGCATTTATATCATAAAGAGACAAAGTCATAGCAGACAGAAATAACAGGTACATAGGATTATAGATTTACAGACTAAACCAATGAGGGAGGCCAATTCTAATTAACTCACACAAATGTCAGTCATCCACACAGGCCTTATATAAGAAGTGAAAACAAGAACCAAGATATTTATGAAATCATGTAAGTTATTGGCAAATAATTATTAAAGTTTTAATCTCTTTGTATAAGAATCCTCACAATCTGCGCAGATTTGGAATTGCCTTCAATTATGTCCACATAAACATGTTATATTTATATTAACATATTAATTATTAGGACCCTTGTTTGGCACCTACTGAAGAAAGGCAAGCAATTATCTGAATTTTAAAAATTTTGAAATTTCATCTATCTTGCTAATTTTTTAACTCTAAAGATTAAAAAGTTGAATATCCTCACTTATATTTGTTCCTCTTTGGCCCACTGCTAGAGTTTTTAGCAATTTCAGTTTTACAGAACTTAGATGTGCAAGATAATTTAGAATTCATTAAGAAGTTCAGCCCCTTCATTTTGCAAAAGAGAAAGTGAGTTGCCCAGAGTCACTGACGTAGTTTATAGCAGAGCTGGTATTAAAACCTACGCCTGATTCCCTTTTCCACTGCCTCCTGACTCTAACATCTAACATCTTAGATGTTAAATGACTCTAACATTTTAGCATAGATGTTTCATGAAAGAACACTGGACCAACTGTTAGGATATGTAATTCTAGACTAGGTTACTAACGAGTTAGCTGTGAAAAATCTCTGCGATCAATTTCCTCTGTTGTAAAATAAAGGAACTGTACTCAGTGACCTTTAGTATTCCTTCAAATCATAATTCTGTGATCATATAGTTCCTGCCCTGCAGAGCTCAATATTCTGCTTTGCACTGATAAGTTTTCATTTTTTTTTTAATTGGGGGATAGTTGCTTTACAATGTTGTGTTCGTTTCTGCTGTACAACAATGTGAGTCAGTCATAAATATGCATATATCCCCTCCCTCTTAAGCCTCCCTGCCCCCTTCCCAAATTTTCATTTTTCATTCATAATCTTGTTCTGCTTTGAACCTTCTAGAGGTAGCAAACTAAAACATTGTTACTGTTTTTATCTGAAGAGTGAAAAAACATTACAAATACATTTCATCCAAGAACCAACCTTTTGTGCTACCATCTACCTTTATCCAGATCACTCAGCCTTTGCCCCGAGCTCATAGAAATCGGCTTATTCTATCCCTGGGCTCCCCAAATCCTGCCATCATTCTGGGCATCTCTAATACCAGGGACCATTCAAATCCCCCTGCTTCCTTGCTCTCCCTGAACCCAGCCATCTTTAAAGCTGTTTGACTCAGGGGACCCAGTCCCGTGGCTGCTTGTGGTCCTTCACCTATACTTGGAAGTGTAAAATCAAAAATAGATTCCTCTACTCCTACCACACTACCCCCATTTTTCTCTTCTCCCATTCTATCAGTTCTTCTGCTTCATGGGACGTCCCCCACCCCCCACCCAAGTTTACCCAGTTCCTATTTCCCCATGCAGAGAAACAGCCCGAGACCCAGTGATCAAAGCACCTTCCTGCTTCTCCAGACTTCACTCCGAAAGTCAGTCCCCAACCCTGGACGACTCCAGCCTGGGCTTCCTCCCCTGCGCTGTTGCACGGCTCAAGGCAGCCGGGGAACCTGTTGTCAACACGTGGGATAGATTTTAAATACCCTCCTTAACGTTTCTGACAGATACACTGTCCTTCATACCGTGACAAGAGGCTGCCACTTACCTATTTCTATGTGTGTCGAAATGCCACATGGTGAACTTCTAGGGCAGAGGAAGCCCAGGAGCATCAGGAGTCCCGACCAGAATCTGAAAGCAGGCATCCTCTCATTACTCCCCGCTCCTATGGAGACGAGCAATGCTCAGAGCCGCGGCAGCACGGAGTCTAGAAGCCTGGCCCAGACCAGCTGCTCTCCTTCTAACCAGGTCACTGACACGCGAAACCCTGCCTCATTTCAAAATAATATCATTTCCCAGTAAAGTCAACTGTTTAACTACTGTTTAACTTCACCAGGACAGCAAACAAACTCCACTTGGGAGAGGAAAGAAAAAAAAAAAAAGGGATAAACTGAAATCTCAGTGCCTCCCAGTAGGAGCATTCCCATCATCTGACTCTGGTTTCTCCTGGATTTCTTTTTAATATGACATTTGGATGGAGAGGCAAGCAAAGTTGTCTCCAAATAGTCTTTGCTTTCTTTAAAAAAAAAAAAGATATTGATAACATTTATCTTGAAAAGATATTGATTGTATTGATAATCCATATACTGGACCACCTCACCTCACAAGAGTCGGTTTCTCTTGCATCTTCCCACGCATACATCTGGCTGACCTGCTTCCTCGGCCTCTGCACCCACAAGTGCTGGGAAACCTTTTATGATGATCAGTTGGAACCAGCTTCTCTTGCAGTATTTGGCAACAGATAATGACACTTGTATGGGATTACACAACAACAACTACTCCTGGTCTCTTTCTCCCCAGCTGTTCTTATAGTGCTTATCCAGAACCTGCTGCCTGCTCAGATTCCTGCAAGCGAAGATGCTGAGAACACCTTCAGCGGGGGAGAGGGCAGTGTGAGTAGGGAGAGACAGATTTTGGACCAAGAAAGAAGGATTCAGAAAATGAGAGGTTCAGAATACACCTGACATACAAGTATGCAGTCTATTGCATTTAATCCGTGGGAGAACTTAGGTGTAACTCTTTGTAGAAATGATGGTGATCTTAAAACTCGAATGACGCACAACATTAGAAGCAGGAAAGTTGATTTTGAAAGAGGGGGAGGACACAGCGTTCATTCTCAGGTTAGCCAAATGGAAGAGAAGAAGAGAAGACGGGATGGTCTGAGACCCTCGGGTGTCTGCCAAGTTTCCTTTGCTCCTGCAAAGCCCCAAGGAAAACGATGCAAACAGCTCTTCCCCAGCCCCGATGGCATGAGGCCCTGCTGCTCCTGACTGTAGGTCAGAGGCCATAAACTGTTTTGTTTGGCAAATGGACTATTTTATAAGCTTAGGCCATTTTTTTTTTTAACAGGAAAAATCTACATAGAAATCTAGATTTCTGGGAATTCGCTGCTGGTCCACTGGCTAGGATTCTGTGCTTTCACTAGCTGAGAGCCCCAGGTTCAATTCCTGGTACGGGAACTAAGATCCCCAAAGCTGTGCAGCACAACCCCTAAAACAAAAAACCCTGACTTCCAGCTGTTTTTAAAAAATAAACAAAGAACTGGCTTCATGAACTGATTTCCCCATATGCAAGGAGCATCAGCTAGAGCTCCAAACAGCTGGCAGGTCTGTATCCCCAGCCAGAGGTACCCACCCCACGTTCCCCCGTCCCCACCAGCCACACGATGCACCAGGTGCAGCCTGCTGGACCCTTCTGGCCACCAGAGGCCGTGGAGTTTCCTCCCTTCACTGCAGCCTACCAGGCTCCTCCATCCATGGGATTTTCCAGGCAAGAGTACTGGAGTGGGGTGTTATTGCCTTCTCCAATATGAGAGGGTAGTGGCTCTGGTAAGCCCAGAAGATCTTTCCCTGGTGGCTCAAATGATAAAGAGTCTGCCTGCCGTGCGGGAGACCCAGGTTCAATCCCTGGCTCAGGAAGACCCCCTGGAGAAGGAAATAGCAACCCACTCCAGGATTCTTGCCTGGAAAATCCCATGGGCAGAGGAGCCTGGTGGGCTACAATCCATGGGGTCGAAAAGAGTTGGACATGACTGAGCAACTTCACTTCACAAGCCCAGAAGACTCAGGAGTATACAGTGACTAACAAAATAAGAGGGCTGCAAAGGGTCAACAGGGAAGATGAAGCACTGCCTGAAAATGATATCTAATCAGATTTAATAAAACAAATCTATCCACAAAGCTCCAGAGAAAGAAACAGGTTCAGGGATCTGTAGCTAAGCAATACTAATCCCGAGTTTCTCATTACATATAATTTTTGTGTTTACGGTTCAGAATGACTTAATTTTATGTATGCAACAGAGTGAGAGGTAATTACTTGCTTAGGCAGTCTAGTGTGATAGTTATGAGATAGGGCTTTACAGGACAATACTGCTTGAGCTTTTGTGAAGTTTGTATTACCTTTTTAGCCACGAAAACAAAGATACGACTTTTAAAGGAAAGTTAAAATACAGCTTGCAATATTAAGAAAACTATCTGACAAATGTGCATGGAATTATTTTTCTTTCCACCCCCCTGCTCTCTTTCCTAATACAGGTAGCTTTGTCATAAAATAGACAGCATGAGTCTACCATTCAGAGCTTTTCTATAAATAGAGATGCCAGTTGAGAAGTAAACAAGCAGGTCCATTAAGGAACGGGGGCAGGAAGTATAAGCTTGAGCACAAGGCCTTGGGTTTCATTTGGGTCCTTGCTCTACTGCCTTCTATTGGGGTGACATTGGACAGTTACTAAAAGTTTATTTGTCTCACTTTCCTTACTTATAAAATTACCCATAAAAAATGGGAGTAATAGTACTGCCCACCACATAGGGTCGTCATGAAGATCAGATAAGTACAGTAACATGCTTAGAATAGAGACTGGTACACAGTTTAAGTGTTCAGTACACATTGGTTCCCCAGGGGCTCAGTGGTAAAGAATCCATCTGCCAATGCAGGAGATGCTGGTTCTATCCCTCAGTCAGGAAGATCCCCTGGAAAGGGACATGGCAACCCACTCCAGTAGTTTTTGCCTGGGAAATCCCATGAGCAGAGGAGCCTGGCAGGCTACAGTCTATGGCGTGGCAAAGAGCCAGACATGAGTTAACAACTAAACAACAACATCATCATTCAAAAGAATTTGAATTTTCCCTTTCTAAAAGATATACCTAAGACTTCTGTTGAGGGAATTCCCTGGTGATCCAGTGGTTGGGACCCAGCGCTTTCACTGTTGGGGCCCAGCTCGATCCCTAGTCAGGAACTAAGATCCCACAAGCCCCTCTCTCCCCCAAAAGACTTCTACTGTGTAACTATATTCCTTATTGAATTCAAAAATAAGAATAATTTTACACTCAAGATATACAGCAATACATTTTTAATAACAATATAGATTTGTATATAAATTCAACACTGGGTAGGGCATTTAAAGTGAAGCTGGTCTCCTTGTGTAGATAAATACAATTTTAAGGTCCAGAAACGTTTGGAATAAAGCAGACACTTTCAGCTCACGTCTACACATTCTAATATGCTGCTATCATCATAGTGTCCTTAGAGTGAAAGGGAGAGAGGATGGACAAAGGTAAAAGCTAGGAGTTGGAGGTGCTCAGGACAGGGGAAAGCCAAGGGAAAGAAGAAAGGTCCCTGTCACCAGGTAGTATCCTTTCAAGCCCTGGTGAACACACCTGGCCGGCTCTGGGAAGCGTCAGGGCAGCCTAGAAGCAAGATGGGAGTCAGGAGGGAATCATTCCTGCTCTGAATGGGAGTTTGCAAAGAGCACAGGATAGTGGGGGAGTCAGGCAAGGGACATGGTGAATTTCCTAGGCCCTCGGCACTTTTGCCTTGGTAGGGGCCTCCTCTTTCATAAAAATAAACATTATTTTAATGGCAAAACCAATACAGTAAAGTAAAGTTTAAAAAAAGAATAAACATTTTTCTTAAAAAAAATCACATTTTACATCTGCATTGGTATCAAGGTTAATATCTTAATATTTAAAGTAAAATCTTTTGTAAAATCTTATTTTTTAATTCTGACTTTATAAGAAGGGAAACATTTTTGTGTTCTCATAAAAATACTATGGGCCGTAGGCAGAGTGGGCACCATTTGAAATAGAACCTTGGAAAAATAAGAGTAATTTCAGATCAAGAGAAGCAACACAGCCGACTTCATTATTCTGGACCTTAGTTTGCTCAACAAAACAGATTTCCCCAAACCTTAGAAATCAACCATCCGTGGAGCTCCCTCTGCAGGCAGGAGATGGAAACACACCCATTCCCCAGTCCAGTTCAGTTCAGCCGCCTGGTCATGTGTGACTCTTTGCAACTCCATGGACTGCAGCGTGCCAGGCTTCCCTGTCCCAACTCCCCATCACCAACTCCCGGAGCCTATTCAAACTCAGCACTGCTGCTCACCCACAATTCCTTGAATAGAATACATGAAAGATTAAACTCTGTTTGAAAGTGCAAGCAGCTCAGTTGTGCCCAACTTTTTGAAACCCCATGGACTGTAGCCTGCCAAACTCCTCTGTCCATGAAATTCTCCAGGCCAGAATACTGGAGTGGGTAGCTGTTCCCTTCTCCAGGGAATCTTCCCGACCTAGGGATTGAACTGTTAGGTAGGTAGAATAGGGGAACGGAGTCCAAAATGGCGGTGGCTAAAAAAAAAACAAGGAAGGTCAAAGGAAGGTCCAAGGACCAGAGTGAAGACTTCAAGTAGAACAAACAGCACTCCCAGCTAAGCCCAATTTGCATAGGGCGGGCCCAGGTGGAAGAAGACATATAAAAGGAAGAGCCAAAGCGCTCTTGCTATCTCTCTCTCTCTCTCCCTCTTTCTCTCCTGTGTGCGCTTTCTCTCTCTCTCCCTTTCTCCTGCTATCTTCTAAATAAAATAGAGCTGTAACACGGTTTGTCCAAGACCTGAGAGCTGTGACGCGCCAAGGGCTCTAATGTCCTTTGCTCCAAATCTTTGTTGTAACGAGACAAAGAACCAGGGAACATACACTCGTGTGACAGAACCAAGGTCTTCCTCATTATAGGCGGATTTTTTAACCATCTGAGCCACCAGGGAACCCAGTGCTCTTCCCATTTCTGCTACAAATGTGATCGACTCAAGAATGAATGACAGTAACTCAGCAAAAACCAAAGTCAAAATAGAAAGTACAACCTCGGCCCTTTCCCCCTTCCCCCCACCAAAAAAATCTAGAAAAAGTTGAAGAGCCCATTCTTAGGGAAACTAGTCTTGTTTAGGTTTCAGAGACAAAGCAGGGCAGGCTTCTGACCTTGCTTCTAACCTGCCTGGACACTACCTTGACTCTGAGTGTAAGATTTGATAGATAAGCCTCATACATAAGATAGGGGACCTACCTTCCCTGGAGGGAATCAGGCCAACCAAGCCCCAGGCTTAACAAAATTCCAAGTTTTACAAGACAAAACAAACAGCCTTAACAAGAAATCAGAGCTGCGATTTGCTCACAGATTGATGATGATATCAGTTTATGTCTTGGGATTATAAATAGGAGCCCTGAACTGTGAAATTAAAAAGAAATTTAATGAAATTAAGACACTTGCTCCTTGGAAGAAAAGCTATAACAAACCTAGACAGTATATTAAAAAGCAGAGGCAATGCCAACAAAGGTCTGAATAGCCAAAGCTATGGTTTTTCCAGTAGTCATGTATGGATGTGAGAGTTGGACCATGAAGAAGGCTGAGCACTGAAGAATTGATGCCTTGGAACTGTGATGTTGGAGAATATTCTTGAGAGTCCCATGGACATCAAGGAGATCAAATCAGCCAATTCTAAAGAAAATCAGCCTTGAATATTCATTGGAAAGACTTATGCTAAAGCTCCAATATCTTGGCCACCTGATAGAAACAGTCAACTCATTGGAAAAGGCCCTGATGCTGGGAAAGATTGAAGGCAGGAGAAGGGGACCACAGAGGATGAGATGCTTGGATAGCATCATCGACTTAATGGACATGAGTTTGAGCAGGCTCTAAGAGATGGTGAAGAACAGGGAAGACTGGCAGTTTGCAGTCCATGTAGTTGCAAACAGCCAGATATGACTGAGCAATTACTGAACTGTAATTTTTCACTCACAGAGCAGACTCACTTCCTGGGACATTTTCCCAATTGGGACTTCAGATGAGCTGTGTCATGGGACTTCCCAGTGCTAAGTCTAGATGTTGGTCAAAACCCAATTTGATGATGTATCCTCTGCTGTTTCTATTTCTTTTTTAATGCTAGTATATTAAAAGTAAGCTGGATAATTCTCTAATAAATATTAGTATTATTTGTTTGTATATAACGAGTGGCTTATTTTGTTCACAAATCCTTTGAACCTGAGAAGTGAAAACTTTCTGTGAAGCACCACAGGCTCTACCAAAGCCAGCAAGAGCCTCTGCTCTCAGTTGAAATACAGGGAGTTTTTTGGGACTAGTGATCCTAAATCAACTCGGAGAGCTAGGTTTCATTTGAACCCACAGACTCTGAGTATAGGCCTGCTATTTATATCCTCATCAAAGTTGAGGCTTCCTTGCTACTTGCAGAGTTTTAGGCAAAGTCTAATTGTGATCATACCTTGATTGCTTGATGTTGACTCCCTGGTGGCCTAACTTTTGTCAGCTACAAATTGGCACTTGCCAAGAGCATTGTCAGTGACTGAACAAGGGCATTTGCCATCTGCCTCTGCGGAGATTGAACCCCCCCGTGCCACAGCTGCTGAACCTCAACACTCCCAGAGGGAATTCAGGGTGGAGGGAGGCACTCTGTGCTCCAGGGAGACTAGTAGGACAGGTCTTTAAACAGTTGGATATTTTCAGGAACTGATTTCATGATTCCAGTACTTGCATCGCCTCATATCTAGAAAGGCACTGAAAGCACTAAATCTCTTCACGGTGACAAAGTCAAAGTTGCTCAGTTGTGTCCAGCTCTTTGCGACACCCCTGGATTCTCTAGGCCAACATACTGGAGTGGGTAGTCTTTCCCTTCTCCAGGGGATCTTCCCAACCCAGGGATCGAACCCAGGTCTCCTGCATTGCAGGAGGATTCTTTACCAGCTGAGCCGCAAGGGATTGAACGGCCTCCTTCACCAAAATCTTACATACTGACTTCCCCCCTCCGCCTCTTTGGAGCAGTCTCTCAGAGCTATCTGAGGTGCTGCCTCCCAGGCTGCAGTCCTCATTTTGCCCCA
The DNA here is from genome assembly GCA_006408675.1 of Madoqua kirkii. Lineage (NCBI taxonomy): Eukaryota > Metazoa > Chordata > Mammalia > Artiodactyla > Bovidae > Madoqua > Madoqua kirkii. The sequence continues at coordinate 51,931 of SJYC01078275.1, read as the reverse complement.
AATAAAACTTCACTAGAAACTCTCAAATTCTGCATCTTTTTTAGTGGACATTTTAATCTCACTAGTTGTTTGACCCAGGTCAGACAGCATGGATTTTTAACACCGAGCTGAATTTAAGGTAGCAACTGTGCCGAGCCTTATACCTTCTCTCACAACAAACCTATGGGGCAGGTTATCATTCCATCTCGCAAAGCAGCGGACCCAGCCAGGATAAACGGCTTGTGGACGCTCACATGGCTTGTCAACAAGAGATTCTGAGTTTGCTCGAAGTCTGTTCCTCTCCAAAGGCGTTTATATCAAGGGCATCCCTGTTCCCAGTTAACGCAGAAATAGACAAGCATCCAGGCAGCAGAACGCTGGGCCACACTGCACCCCCTCCGAGAACACTTGCCTCAAATTCTAAACGCACAGGAGCTACGACAGTGAAGCATCCTGCTCACGTCCTAAGAAACTGGGGCTGACGTCGTCACAGCCGAGGGCCAAGCACTAATTCCAGCGGCGGGGAAAGCTGCTTGTAGGGTTGGTGGTGAGAGGGCGCGGCGGAGGAGCTAAGGAATAGTTATGAAGCTGATGCGGGTCCGCAGGCGCCTCTACCAGCGAGCTTTCCCATTCGCATCCGCGATCCCTCCCAGGTCGCGCTGGAAGTCGAGCCTGCTGGCGCTCTCGGTCAGTTAAGGTCTAGAGTTCGCGGCTGTGCGGCGCTTAGGGCGCCGGAACACGGCGCTGCTCCGCGTCCCCGCCGCCCGGCGCGCCCCCGCCGCAGCCTGGGTCCCGGGTGCGCACGCTCGCTAGCCTGCTTCCTGCCGTCGCCGCCAGGGCCATGGCGGCCTGCCTGCGGCTGCGGAGCTGCGCTGCTCCGCAGCTCCGGCCGGCACCTCCCAGCCGGATCTGCCGCCCCCGTGCCGACTGCCCGGTGGCCCCGATGCGCAGCTACGCCCGAGGCCCAGCGGGCCTCTCCTCGGCCTTGCTGCGCACAGACGGCTTCGTGGGCGGCCTCTGGGTCTCGGCAGCTGCCACCTTCCCGGTGCACGACCCGGCCAGCGGCGCCGAGCTGGGCTTGGTGGCCGACTGCGGGGTGCCCGAGGCCCGCGCCGCCGTGCGCGCTGCCTACGAGGCTTTCTGCAGCTGGAGGGGGGTCTCGGCCAAGGTGAGTGCGCGCCGGATCCAGGGGCGATCGGGGCTTTGTACCCTAGTGAAACCAGCTGTGTCAGCCCCCTCTCCCCAGTGCTCCAGGATACACCATGTGGAAAGACTTAGTAACAGCAAAGAAGTTTGGAGCGTCGGCATTGTGCCAAGCCCTGTGCGGGCGTTAGGGAGCATGGCCCCGCCCTCGAGCCTCATAAAGGGTCTAGTAGGGGAGTAGAACACGAACCTGCGATGGTAAGCCCGCAGACCGCGGGGGAAGGGTGGTTGGTTTCGGGGAAGGTGAGAGCACGTGTGGTTTCGGAGCATCTGAAGTACCTCCCTGGCTTCAGGAACACCACGCAGGAGGCTAATGGGGTGGTTTACAGGAAGGCTGGTAATGAGTGCTCGGGCCAAGTCATGAGCTGGGGAGTGGAGAGAACTGGAAAAATCGGGGGCTTTGGGCAAGGGAAGAGACAAGCCCAGAACCACCCTCCAGACTTGGGGCCTGAATAGGCAGATACATCCTTTAACTGACATAGACAGGAGTAGAGAATTGGGGGTGGGGGGTGTCAGAGGGGGAGAGATTGCCAGCGATGTTGAGGCAGGGAGATTTCCTTCCTCCTCCATTTAGTTTATGACACCGGAGTCAGCCCAGAGGTCATTTTCTACCGGGCCCTTCAGCATCCTTTGTCTGAAGGAAGATAGTGCAGCAATGAGGTCCAGGTACCAAGGGAATCTAACACTGATTCATCCATCAGACATTTTCTGAGCACCTGTTATGCCTGCCACTGTGGGAGGTTCTGAGGATACAGCAGTTCCACAAAAGAAACATTCCTGCCCTCTTGGAGTTCACTTGGAGGTGAGGGGAGGGAGGAGATTTAAGCTGTGACAAATAGCATAGCTAAACAAGCAAGTCACTGCTCCTTTCCCCCTGGGTCCTGGTGCACACAGAGTGTGCTTGCTCCTTGGAAGAAAAGCTATGACGAACCTAGACAGTATCAAAAAGCAGAGATGTCACTTTGCCAGCAAAGGTCCCTATAGTCAAAGCTATGGTTTTTCCAGTAGTCGCGCAGGTACGAGAGCTGGAGCATAAAGAAGGCTGAGTGCTGAGCAACTGTTGCTTTTGAATTGTGGTGCTGGAGAAGACTCTTGAGTCCCGTGGATAGCAAGGCAATCAAATCAGTCAATCCTAAATGAAATCAACGCTGAATATTCTTTGGAAGGACTGATGCTGAAGCTCCAGTACTTTGGCCACCTAATGCAAAGAACTGACTCACTGGAAAAGACCGATGCTGGGAAAGATTGAAGGCAGGAGGAGAAGGGGATGACAGAGGATGAGATGGTTGGATGGTATCACCAACTCAGTGGACATAAGTTTGATCAAACTCCAGGAGATGGTGAAGGACAGGGAAGTCTGGCGTGCTGCAGTCCATGGGGTCACAAAGAGTCAGACACGGCTTAGTGACTGAACAACAATAAACAAATAAGTATGTTAGAAGTAATGAATGCTATGAGAACAAGTAGAGAAGGCTAACAGGATCAGAGGCCAGAGAAAAGGGGCAAAATGTAAAGTAAATAGTGTGGGCAACTGTATTAATTTGCTAGGGCCGCCATAACAGAGTATCACAGACTCCGTGGCTTAAATAGGAGTTTCTTGTCTCAGAGTTCTGGAAGCTACAAGCCTGCTCTCAAGACGTGAGGGCAGGGCTGGATTCTCCAGAGGCCCCTTGCACCTGGGCTTGTGAGTGGCCATCTTCCCCATCGTCACATGCTCCTCCCTCTGAACTTGTCAGTGTCCGAATCTCTTCTTGAGAAGACACTAGGTATATTGGGTTAGGATCCACTCTTATGACCTCATTTAATCTTAATGACCTCTTTCCAGAGCCTACCTCTGATGCAGTCACATTCGAAGGTACCGGGAAGTTATGTGAATTTGGGGGAAACTGAATTCAGGCTGTTACATCAGGGTGGTCTCATTGAGGACATGTGATGCAAAGACTAAAGAGGGTGAGCGAGTTCAGCTGGAGCAAAAACCGAGGCAGGAGCGTGCCTGACGCACGTGTCGGTCAGCAAGGAGCCCCGTGTGCTGAGGAGACTGACATGGGGAAGAGTTAGGAGTGGGCTGGCTGGAGTGGGGTGTCTAACCATTCTAAGGACTAGGTGGGGTCTTAACACTAAATGAGGCGGGGCTTCGTTTCAGGGTTTTCAGAGAGATCTAACTTGCCTTCGGAAAAGCTGCTCTGGGCACAGTGCTGAGAATAGACTGTAGTGGGGGCAGCGGTGGAAGTCCAGGGACCGCTAGGAGGTGGGGATTTACATGGGAGATGCTGGTGGCCGGCGCTCGAGTTCGTGGTGGGGGCGGTGAGGAGTGTTCTGATAAATGATATGCTTTGAAGGTGGAAGGCAGCTGGTTTCCCCAACAGACTGATTCGGGGGGGGAGAGAGAGATGAAAGACAAGACTGAGGGAGGGAGAGGGGGAGGAAGGTGAAAGACAGGACTGGAGGATGACTCCAGGGCTTTTGGCCAGAGCCACTGGAGGGAGAAGGAAAAACCCCACACTGGGATGGGGAAGCGGGGAGAGGAGCACGGGGCGAGAAACTGGAGCTCAGTTTTGGCCCCACTGAGTCTGAGATGTCTGTTAAATGCGAAGTGAGGGTGTAAGGGGCATGTTGAGAGGAGCACCTGAACTAGAGAGAGAACCCACAGGAGTGCTAACCGCTGTGGGAGACGTGGAGGCAGCCCTGGGCCCTCTGAACTCCTTTGGGAGCTCCCCCCGCCCCACACCGGGGCCTGCAGCCTCAGCCTGCCCCGCTGGGGTGTTTCAGGGGCCCAGGAGCGATTCCAGGTGCAGTCAGACGGTTCCCTGGGGCCTTTCGGGGAGCCCTCCTTCTCGAGAGGACCTCGGAGCGACTCACTAAGGAAGTGGTGGGGTCAGCTTCCCACTTCTGCTGTCTGGATGGCCGGGTGCAAACGCAGCTTGTAAGGCGGCTCCTGGCTATTTCCCACTCCCCTCCCTGGGCCCTCTCTAGGTTCCCGAGGGGTGCTGGCTCAGTATCACTTCTGCCAGGGAGCCTGTCGGCCTGCACAGCCTGCCGTCACTCTCGCTTCTCTGAGCCCATGGTGTGGCCCCCACCTCCTTCCCCACCTTGTGGAACCCTGGAGGGGTTCAGAGAGAGAAGGGAGCTGACCGCCTTCTCACCTGGTGCATTCGCTTCCTCTGGCCACCGGGACGAACTATCCCCAGACTGAGGGATGTAACACAAGGCAACAACGCAAATACCTACCATCCTGGAGGCCCGAAGTCCAAGAGGGGTTTTCAGGGCTACATTTCCTGGGGAAGCTCTGGGGTTTCTTGGGCTTTTCCACCTTCTAGAGGCCTCCCAGGGCTTCCCTCGTTGCTTGGTTGGTAAAGAATCTGCCTGCAGTGCAGGAGACCCAGGTTCGATCCCTGGGTTGGGAAGATCCCCTGGAGAACCCCGCCACGACTTAGTGACTAAACCACCCCCCCAGAGGCCTCCCTGAGGCAGTGGTCTGGCGCTGCACCCCACCTGCCCCGCCTCCGCCCCTCCGCCTTCCTTTGTAGTCCTCCTAGTGATTATATGGAGCCCACCTGGATAACTCAGGCTCCGCTCTCACCTGACCTTAATCGCGTGGGCAGAATCCCTTTGACCTTGTGAAGCAATACCTGTAGTCACAGGGTCCAGGGATTAGGAGGGAACCGCCCTGAGGGCCGCTCTTGTGCCCTCCACAGCTGAGCACTGTTCTTGGCGCTTCTCGTCCTTTCGGTGCCTGGCTTCCTTGGTGGCTCAGATGGTACAGAATCCGCCTGCAGTGCGGGAGACCTAGGTTTGACCATGGATTGGGAAGATCCCCTGGAGAAGGGCATGGCACCCCACTCCAGTATTGCGGCCTGGAGAACTCCACAGACAGAGGAGCCTGGCGGGCTACAGTCCATGGGGTCACTCTACAGAGAGGCTGAAATGACTGTAGTAATATTGTTTTAACAGCTGTCAAGGCCTCCTCTCTGGGGGGTTGAGATTCAGAAGACTCAACAACACCCTTGAGAGCTAAGATGACAAAGCAAGTTAGCTTATCCAAAATAGGTAGGGGAAGAACCCAGAGAAAGACAGGAGGTGGTGTTTCCACAGCCTCAGGCTCTTGGATCCTGAGTGGTATGAGAAAAATAATTTAGATCTTACACCTACTAAATGGATTAGAATGACAGAATGAGAAATCAGATTTGCTGGTTGCTATGGGCAACCCCTCAGGCAGGTAGGAATAAACCACAGAGTCTCCTTTGCTTCCTGTACACCTGTTTAATAAGACATCAGTCTTGTTAAGCTGCTCTCTCCCTGGTGGCTCAGAGGTTAAAGCGTCTGCCTCCGGGTCCGGGAGACGGGGGTTCGATCCCTGGGTTGGGAAGATCCCCTGGAGAAGGAAATGGTAGCCCACTCCAGTATTCTTGCCTAGAGAATCCCATGGACAGAGAAGCCTGGTAGGCTACAGTCCACGGGGTCGCAAAGAGTCGGACACGACTGAGCGACTTCACTACTACACCTGTTTAGATGCAGGAGGCAAGAGCTCTGGTGATGCCTTCCTTCAGGGCACCTCTGTGTGGTTTGCTTGACCTGGGTTCTCTTAATTATATAAATGAATTCCTTTTAAAAAAATATTTAAGAAATCATTTCTTCCACAGTATACTTAATCCAGTTTATTTGTTCATCCTTTTATCTTGGAAAAAAATGTTAAATTGTGGTAAAATGCACATAATGTAAAATTTACCATTTTAGTTCTTTGCAAGTGTACAGTTCGGTGGCATTAAGTACATCCACAGAGTTGTGCCTGGCCTCTCCTCTGAAGTGTGCAAAACCCTTTCCTAAGCGTCACAGACCCCACACCCTCCACCCCAGTCTATGGGACAACTTGCCGGGGAGTCATTAAAGATCTGGCCATTTGTCGGTGGTCACTGAGCAAAGAGGTGGGCGGCTCTCAGGGGTCTGCCCGGGGTCTCCTCTCAGGGAGCCTGAGCAGTGTCCAAGGTCTGCACAGCTCGCCTGCGTCCTGTGGCAAGAACCTGCTCAAGAAATTTGCTTTGAAAACCAAGTAATGTTCCCGAGTGGGTGTCCTGCAAAGGGTGGGGGCTCCGCCTGGGTGTTAGCCTGCGGCCGAGCCCGCAGCCAAGTCTGTAAGCGCAGTCTCCCTTGTGAAAGCCCACCCGTCACCGTTACTGTTGCAGTTTTTCCACCCAGCCTTTTTTCTGTACTTTGATACAGTTGTGATGGTTTTAAGTTTGCTAAAAGCAAAGTGAACTTTCAAACAAAGTGATGTTTACATTCCACCGTGGGTCCAAGGTTCCAAATCCTCGGATTCAACCAACCTCGGACTGAAAAAGTTCTGCAAAAATTCCACGAAGTTCTGAAAAAAACAAAACCTGAACTTGCCTTGCTGGCAACTGTTTTGGTAGCATTTACATTGCATTACGTTTGGAGGAAGTTTCGGTGTGAAGGCCCTTCCTTGGACACTCACTTGACCTGCAAGCCATCCCGGTTGGAGTCCTTGGTGAAGAGCACCTCCAGGAGAACCCAGAAGGAAGACCAGCGTGCCTGGGGGCACTGAACGGCCTCCTCTACAAAGCACTCACAGGCTTGCTATGCACCCCCTCAAGTGAGCCAGGAGCTGTGCGACCGGAACGCAGAGCTCTGCAAGGTCTCTCTGGCTTCAGGCTTCTCTGCCTGCCGCGTCTTCTGTAGTGCAACCCTCTCTGAGGCCCAGAATACACACCAGAGGTCGTCCTGCAGAGGAGTGCTGCGCACATGGGGCATCTTCTGATGTCCCAGCAGACCCCGAGAAACGTGTGGCTATGATGGAAATTTATCGGCTATGGCAATTGCTGATTTTGGACCCCGGGATGACAAAGACACTTTGTGCAAAGTGATTTCAGGGACCCCCGAGGCCCTAGACACTGCTTCTCCAAGTGATACCCAGGGCCCTGCGGCACAGCGTATCTGAGTGGGATTGACCACGAGGCACTTAACAAGCAGATCCTGGAGTGCAAGAGGAGGCGAGAGGAAGGGCACGGGATCGTGGCCCCTCTGTGGCCAGAGCAATGGCTGAGCTCTGGAAGCAGACGAGGAAGAGGAAGGCCAGACCCCGCGTGGACGATGACCTCTCTCCCGAGAACCACCTGCAGGGCGGGGAGTGGCGACTGAGGGGGTCTCCTGCGGAGCGCGCCCCGGCTACGAGTGGGGCGCCAAGAAGCAGAGCAGAAACTGCGATGGAGAGAAGGATCAGAAAGTGGACCGTCACCCGGCTCCGGGTGCGTGCGCGCTGCTCTTGCCCCCGGGCGCCCTCTTGCGGCTGCAGGTGTCGTCTGCACCCTTTGTGCTGTGTTGCAGGAAAGGTGGTAAGGCCTGCGGGAAGGGTGTAAAAACCTTAGTGGAAAAAAAACTTTAAAAGAACTAAACTTGAGGACACTGTGAAATAAGCCAGTCACAGGACAGAGGCTGTATGATTCTACTTATATCAAATTCCTAGGGTAGGTAGATTCATAGAGACAGAACGTATTAATAGAATGGTGGTTGTCGCAGCTGGGAGGATTGGAGAGGCAGGTCCAGACTCTCAGTTTTGTGAGATGAAAAGGTGGTGATGGAGGGTGGTGATGGCTACAAGACCATATGAAAGTGTTGTACTTAATGCCACTGAACTGCGTACGGAAAAGTGATTGAGATGGTAAATGTGTTCCGTGTATTTTACTGCAAAAAGTAAGGAACTATACCTTTGTGTGGTGAAATTCATTATTCACATTTACTATAAATAGTAACAGTCGTTCCACAAAATTTTTTCCCGCTTTTATAATTTATGACTCAGCACACCCAAAATGGAATCTTTGATATTACTCACCAGAGAAAGGTCTGTACCCCTGGAACAAATACAATGTTGCATGTCAGTTATACCTTAGTTTTAAGAAAACAGGCCAATATATGTTTCCCCAAGAAATGCACAGCAAATATTTTAGAAAACTGCAGACTTTAATAGTCTCTCTTACACTTGGCATTTTACTGTTTTGTATTTCTTTTTCAGGAGAGGAGTTCTTTACTTCGCAAGTGGTATGACTTAATGATACAAAATAAGGATGACCTTGCCAAGATAATTACAGCTGAAAGTGTAAGTTCAGGACCTAACTTAGTACTTGAAGAACCTGTCCAAGCGTTCTTAGAAGAAAGCTTGAAGGAGTCTCTAACTTCAGTGCTGTTAGGTAGCTAAAGAAAATGTGATTTCTTTACTTCATGATCAGATATCAGTTGTTATTTTCGGCACAAATTTTCCTGATTAAATCAGGCACACAAACTAAACTTGAGGACACTGTGAAATAAGCCAGTCACAGGACAGAGGCTGTATGATTCTACTTATATCAAATTCCTAGGGTAGGTAGATTCATAGAGACAGAACGTATTAATAGAATGGTGGTTGTCGCAGCTGGGAGGATTGGAGAGGCAGGTCCAGACTCTCAGTTTTGTGAGATGAAAAGGTGGTGATGGAGGGTGGTGATGGCTACAAGACCATATGAAAGTGTTGTACTTAATGCCACTGAACTGTGTACGGAAAAGTGATTGAGATGGTAAATGTGTTCCGTGTATTTTACTGCAAAAAGTAAGGAACTATACCTTTGTGTGGTGAAATTCATTATTCACATTTACTATAAATAGTAACAGTCGTTCCACAAAATTTTTTCCCGCTTTTATAATTTATGACTCAGCACACCCAAAATGGAATCTTTGATATTACTCACCAGAGAAAGGTCTGTACCCCTGGAACAAATACAATGTTGCATGTCAGTTATACCTTAGTTTTAAGAAAACAGGCCAATATATGTTTCCCCAAGAAATGCACAGCAAATATTTTAGAAAACTGCAGACTTTAATAGTCTCTCTTACACTTGGCATTTTACTGTTTTGTATTTCTTTTTCAGGAGAGGAGTTCTTTACTTCGCAAGTGGTATGACTTAATGATACAAAATAAGGATGACCTTGCCAAGATAATTACAGCTGAAAGTGTAAGTTCAGGACCTAACTTAGTACTTGAAGAACCTGTCCAAGCGTTCTTAGAAGAAAGCTTGAAGGAGTCTCTAACTTCAGTGCTGTTAGGTAGCTAAAGAAAATGTGATTTCTTTACTTCATGATCAGATATCAGTTGTTATTTTCGGCACAAATGTTCCTGATTAAATCAGGCACACATATTTGCTAAATCAAAATTTCTATGTTGTAACTTATTCTTTAATAATATACAAGAGATCGATTTTGAGTGGAACTTGTGAATACTGCTTTTCCACCATTCTAAGATTTTTTTTTTTCCCCACATGACTGCTTTTTTATGTTGTTTCTGTACATTTGCAAAGGTACCAGCTTTTTGGTCGCTCTGATAAATTACTTTCCACTGTTCACAACATTTAGAAATATCAGAAGGAAAAAGAATTTGAAGAGGCCGTTCTAGGCACCTCCTCCTGATTGTAAACCTGTTGAGGCAAATGATGACTGTGGCTCAGGGTGACCTAGCAGGCTTCCTTCCATCACTGTTTGTGATTCTGCTTTCAAAGACTCACACTGAAGCCAAGAATTTCTCCACTACCCGGTGGGTTTTGTAATGGGAGACTCTTGTACTCTGCTTGCAGCTTTGAAGAACTGAGAAACACAGAATCATGCTTTTGCGATTAGAAGGTAATGAGTGTGTCCTCTTCTGATTTAATTTAGGGAAAGCCACTGAAGGAGGCACAGGGAGAAATTCTCTATTCTGCCAACTTCCTGGAGTGGTTTTCAGAGGAAGCCCGCCGTGTTTATGGAGACATTATCTCCACCCCAGCAAAAGAAAGGCGGGCTCTCGTCCTCAAGCAGCCCCTCGGTGTGGCTGCAGTCATCACCCCGGTATGTGGCAGGATCAGCGAGATCTGGGAGAGGAGGATGAATGGGGCTGGAGCAGCTGTGCTCATCCTGTTACCTCTGGCACCTGTTCTTGGCTTCCTGGTGTCACTGCTGGAGGTGGAGGCATGTTTCCTGGTGTCTGTGAAAATGAGAGGTGTGGAGGTGGCCAGTGTTTCCTAATGCCTGCAGGACGGGGATGACCCACGGGAGGACCCTGGGGCTTCTCTGACTTGGCATTAAAGGCTTCTTGGTGTTGTCTGCTGCTAAGTTGCTTCAGTCATGGCCGACCCTGTGCGACCCCACAGACGGCAGCCCACCAGGCTCCCCCGTCCCTGGGATTCTCCAGGCAAGAACACTAGAGTGGGTTGCCATTTGGTATTGTCTAGTACATCTGAAACGATCTTCTGGTGTTTATCATTTTAAAAAAAGACTTAAGGTGTGACAGTTTCAAAGTATTTATGTGCCTTTCAGCAGGCACTGGGCCACATTCTGAAAGTTAAAAGGCTGAGAAATAAGATACTGCATCTGCCTGGATAGGACTGCAGTATCCTTGTGGGGCAACCAGCTTTCTCTACATGAGTTGCTTCTCTTGGGTCCATCTGCTGCTGCTGCTAAGTCGCTTCAGTCGTATCCAACTCTGTGCAACCCCATAGACGGCAGCCCACTAGGCTCCCCTGTCCCTGGGATTCTCCAGGCAAGAATACTGGAGTGGGTTGCCATTTCCTTCTCCAATGCATGAAAGTAAAAAGCAAAAGTGAAGTCACTCAGTCGTGCTGACTCTTGGCGACCCCATGGACTGCAGCCTACCATGCTCCTCCATCCATGGGACTTTCCAAGTAAGAGTACTGGAGTGGGGTGCTATTGCCTTCTCTGTTTATTTCTTCTAGGTCCTTGTTAAACCTTTCTTGCATCTTCTCGATCCTTGTCTCCGGGCTATTTATCTGTAACTCCAATTTGTTTTCAAGATTTTGCATCATTTTCATTATCATTATTTGGAATTCTTTATCAGGTAGATTCCCTATCTCTTTCTCTTTTGTTTGGCTTGGTGGACACCACAGGCACAGAGAAACATTCCCCTCGCTGTCTAGACTGACTAGACTTGACCCAGAACTCAGCCTCCACTAGCTGTGTGACCTTGAACAAATTTCTTAACTGCTCTCGCTGTCTCCAAACCTGCAAGTACAAAAAATACCAACCTCATTGGGTTGTGATGAGGATTTAATTATAATAGTATAAAAGTACGTACAACAGTGCCTAGGTCAGAATAGGCACTATACAAGGTTTTGTTGAAACAAATGTTACTATAAATATCCACAGGGAGCTATCTATGAATATCTAGAGAGGGAAGTAATATATCATATACCATCTTCAAAATCACCTTTGCTAGTATTTTTCCCCAAAGCGTCACCAAACTACAGCCCTCAGGCCTATAATTGTAAATAAAGCTGCACTGGGACAGAGCCACTCCCATCTGTATGCATGTTTTCTAGTTGTGACGGAAACTGGACACCCCACAAAACCTAAACTGTTTACTACCCAGCCCTTTACAGGGAGAGTTGGCTGTCACCCAGGGTGGATGACTTTATAGTGTTTTAAACTCTGAAGGTGTTTTTGTCTCCACAGTCCCTGGAGCCAGCGGGTACCAGGTGTTCTGAGCTCCCAAGTGTAAGAACACCTCTGCCAGGCAGGTGTGCAGAACGTGCGGGCTGGTGTCTTGACCCGCCTGCCTTTGGACCAGCCCTTCCTCTCCCTCACCTCTCTCTCTCTCCTGATCCAGTGGAATTTCCCCAGCGCCATGATCACGCGGAAGGTGGGGGCCGCCCTGGCAGCCGGCTGCACAGTGGTGGTTAAACCTGCCGAGGACACGCCTTTCTCCGCCCTGGCCTTGGCTGAGGTGAGCCTCTATGCACTGGGTCCAAAAAAGGATGTTATCTATCTGGGACATGAGGAAGCACTGTGGGAGCCTCCTTCTTTGCCTGCATCTCCTGTTTAAGGGTGCTGTGCTTTAAATCACTAGTCATTATTTTAGGTCAGATGTTCCTCTTTTTAGAAAAAAATAACTGGAATTTTCTGACATCTATAGGCTGTTTAGGCTACCCTAACAATGATATCTAGCCATCGTTTTTATTAAGTCATACTAATGTGACTAAAAGGTGGGCATTTCTCGCACTGAGGGCACCTCTTATTAACCACTCCCTTCTCCAGCTCAATCTGCATTCAGTCAGATCTTGTTCTTCTGTTTAAAACCGTCTAATGGTTTCTCATGTCACGCAGAGTAGGATCCACACTTCCCGCAGTGGCCTTCACTTGTTAAAATTTGGAACATATGATGAGTTCCTTCTATTGGGCAGATTCCCCTCCATTCTTTTCTTTCTCTTACAATCTGTCTTTTGAGGAAGCTGGACATCTGACCGGTAGAGCTCCCCATCAGCCGGGCTTTGCAGACAGCATATCAGGGACCATGTTCCTCTGTCTCCTGCGCTTTCCGAACTGGCAGCTGTATCCAGACACCTCATCAGACTCGGGTTCGATCCCATTTTGTGTCCTTTTGTCAGATGGGGAATAAGGTCTGGGTGTCTGTTTTCACCTCTGCACCCATTGCTGTACGATGCTGCTCGGTCTGTTAATTCATTAGGAGCTGCCCAAATGGTAATATTTGAATTCTTTCCCTATTTACTCACCAGACCACTTCTATAAATCAAAGCTTCCCGTCAACCCTGTGGTCACCCAGCAGTGAATTCACAGAGGAAAGGCAGTATATTTGATTATTTTTATTTAACAGTTTTTCAAATAAATGAATCTATTCCTGTCATCTGCCAAAGGTTCCCAATTTGTTTTTTAAGGAGTATTATGTGCTAATAGATTTTAATGTGTTGGTATTTGATGAGTTTCACTTTCTGGTGGTTATCATCCTTGATGAAGCTCACATTGCTCCCACTTTTGGCCAATAGCAGCCTCTTAGAGTTGGCCCTTTTATCTTTTAACATAACTCTTAATAGTTTTTGAGACCTTCTTTGCTATCTAATATGACAAGATATTTTAGACTTATCATATATATTTCTTGTCCCAGACCTGGGATTAACCATTTCTGCAGAAAGCCTTTATTTACTCTGGTTCAGTTCAGTCACTCAGTCGTGTCCGACTTTTTGCGACCCCATGAATTGCAGCACACCAGGCCTCCCTGTCCATCACCAACTCCGGAGTTCACTCAGACTCACGTCCCTTGAGTCCGTGATGCCATCCAGCCATCTCATTCTCTGTCGTCCCCTTCTCCTGCCCCCAATCCCTCCCAGCATAAGAGTCTTTTCCAATGAGTCAACTCTTCGCATGAGGTGGCCAGAGTACTAGAGTTTCAGCTTTAGCATCAGTCCTTCCAAAGAAATCCCAGGGCCGATCTCCTTCAGAATGGACTGGTTGGATCTCCTTGCAGTCCAAGGGACTCCCAAGAGTCTTCTCCAACACCACAGTTCAAAAGCATCCATTCTTTGGCACTCAGCTTTCTTCACAGTCCAACTCTCACATCCATACATGACCACTGGAAAAACCGTAGCCTTGACTAGACAGACCTTTGTTGGCAAAGTAATGTCTCTGCTTTTCAATATGCTATCTAGGTTGGTCATAACTTTTCTTCCAAGGAGTAAGCGTCTTTTTTTTTCCTCTGGTAGGAAACGATATTTTAAGACTACATTTAGGACACCAGGGATGGTCATTGCTACTGGCTAGTTGCTGTTTCTAGGCCTTATTAGTGGCACGGCTGGGAAATATACATACATGTGTGTACACACACATGCACGTGATAAAATACTGCTTAAAATTCATGCAGAAACTCGCAATACATTAATACCACATTGTCGCTCAGTCATGTCTGACCCTCTGCAACCTCATGGAGTGCTGCCCGCCAGGCACCTCTGTCCATGTGATCTTCTCAGCAAGAAAACTGGAGTGTACTGCCATTTCCTTCTCTAGGAGATCTTTCTGACCCAGGGATCAAACCCGGGTCTCCTCCATCGCAGGCAGACTCTTTACCATCTAAGCCACCAGGGAAGCCTTAATACCACATTAGCACTAGTAAGAATCTTACTTCAGTTCTAAATATATTCAGTCCCCAAAGTCAGCCTCTGTTCTTTTTTTTTTGCCATTACTTTCTGGGTTAAAACATTGATTTCTCTTTTCTGTTTTTCCAGTTTGCTCATTTGCCGCCACATGTTTGCTGTTTGTCTTTATAGCTTGCAAACCAGGCTGGGATTCCCCCAGGTGTGTACAATGTGATTCCTTGCTCTCAAAAGAAGGCCAAGGAAGTAGGGGAAGCACTTTGTACCGATCCTCTCGTGTCTAAAATTTCCTTTACTGGTTCGACAGCCACTGGAAAGGTATGTGACTTAAGTCTCAAAGGAAACAAGTGTCATTCTAATAACTTCTCTTTATACAGTATCAAAAATACTACTTCATCTCGGTCACCATTTGGAGGAAGGTTTCCAGCGGAGTGTTAGAAGCTCTGTGCCATATCGTCATGCCTGATCATCTTCCAGAAATATCTGGATGGTGTTCTTCATTGTGACATGATCTAGGTTCCTGTTTGACAAAACTGAAGGTTTAAGGGTAGACAAGGTTCCCATTATTTTTGCATGTGAAGTAGATGAAAGTTGTCCATCATATTCCCATAACTCTCAAATGTGTTTCTTTCATAATCTAGAATTAAAGAAATGGATGCCTTAGAACAAAAATTGTGTTTAGTATAAAGGTACTTACAGAAACAGAAAGATCATTTTTTTTCTAGCTTTCTTCTCCCTTATATCTTGAAAAGTTCTTTTCCCCAAAACCTCATTTGTGTGCCTATGAGTACATTTTTATTTATCCTTTTAAATGTTTAAAACAGGAAAAAGGCAGAGTAGAACAAAAGTTCTTAGTTATGGTGTTTCTCTCCAGATAGTACACATTTTAGCAGCTAGTGTTTACATACATACATGCATATGCTCATATTAGGGAAGTATATAAACGTATCAGATTAAAATAATAAAAACCTAATCTGAAAGTTTTGGTGAAACTGGTCATTTTTTGGACACCATGAGAAGCAGGAGAAAATAAACTGATTTTAGTAACTCCCAGCCACAACCATGTTAGTCATGCCACAAACTCATACTGGGAAGCCTGCCACTCATTCATTTCAGAAGCGTGAATTTTTAGATCCATAAAGTGCTACCACCCTGATCCAGGGATCTTGCAGAGCAAACTTATTCTCAGAGGGTTTCAAAGTCGTTAGAGAAAAAGAAAGAGGCCTGGGAGAAGAAGGGTTATCAACCTTTGCCGCTGAAGCCAGAGAAGTATCCAGACGCTGGGCAAAGGCCAGCCACTCACTGTTTAACCTTACTTTGCTCAGCAAACTGTGCCCAACGGACAGACCCCCAGGAAAATGTTGACCGCGTTCCTGCCAAGTCCAACTGTCCTTTTAAGTTATTTACACGGGACAGTGCTTCGCCTCAAGTGGTTTAAAGGGAAGAGTGATAGGAATCACTGATAAGTAGCCATTCTCCATACCAACAGCCTCTTCAGAGCTGATCTTTGCAGAGAGTCAGTGGGTCAGCTCTGGATCTTGGCACATAGAACCTTGCCTCTAACTGAACCCTGGTTGGTCAGCCTCTTCTGGAGATGCGGCCCTGCCCTTACTCTTCCAGGGGGACCGCCCCTCCCGGGGAGGGGACAGAGTGCCTCGTCTGCTCCCCACAGAGAATTCAGCAATGAATGGGCATTTGACCTGAGGAAAACAGATTCAGAGGCTGGCCAGTGACCAAGGGCCAGTGTCTCATAGAAGGGTAATCTGGACAGTCATGCTCCCTTTTTAAGGCTTTGGAGGCTGAAGTCCCGAGAAGGTCAGCAGGGGGAATGGGAACAGAACTCCTCAGGACGTGGCAGGATTGTAGGCAGCAGGGGCCAGAGTCGGGTTGAAGCTCTCATCATGGGTGCTGAGTGGGAAGAAGACTCGGTCAGAGGACGCACGTGGAGGCAAGCGAACCAAGAGCAAGCCGAGCTGGGAAAACCAATGGCCTGGCAAAGAGTGTTTCTTAAAAGTTCAAAAGAATATAGCTATCTTGAGTCCAGTAAAGAAAGAGGTTTACTCACACCAGTCAGAATGGTCATCATTAAAGTCTACAAGCAATAAATGCTGGAGAAGGTATGGAGAAAAGGGAATCTTCCTACACTGTTGGTGGGAATGTCAATTGGTACAGCTACTGTGGAAAACAGTATGGAGGTTCCTTAAAAAACTGAAAAATAGAGTTGCCATATAATTTAGCAATGCCACTCCTGGGCATACATCCAGACCAAACTATAATTTGAAAAACACACACCCCTGTGTTCATAGTAGCACTGTTTACAGTAGGCAAAACATGGAAGTAACCTAAATGTCCATCAACAAATACATGGATAAAGAAGATGTGGTACAAATATACAATGGAATATAACTCAGCCACTAAAATGAATGAAATGATGCTATTTGCAGCAACATGGATGGACTTAAGAGACTGTCATCCTGAGTGAAACAAACATTGTATGACATCCCTTATATGAGGAGTCTAAAAAGAAATGATATAAGTGAACTTATTTACAAAGTACAAATAGACTCACAGACTTGGGGAAAGGGATCCTTAGGGACTTTGGGATGCACATGTACATACTGCTATATGTAAAATGGATAACCAGCAAGGTCCTACTGTCTAGCACAGGGAACTCTGGTCAACATTATGTGGAAGCCTGGATGGGAGGGGAGTTTGGGGGAGAATGGATACATGTATGTGTGTGGCTGAGTCCTTTTGCTGTCCACCTGAAACGATCACATTATTAATCAGCTATACTTCAATATAAAATACAAAGTTGTTTTTTTAAAAAAGGTACATATCCCTCTGTGTATATAGCCAAATTCTGGATAGACATACCTTAGGATTTTATCAGTGGCAAACTAGGGGTTCTCGGGTTCTGGGTGATTTTATTATCCTATCTCGGTAATTGTTCAGCCTGTTTATAATTTTCTGAGTAGGTCACACATAGACATGGTTCAAAAACCAGGGCAATGTAAACATGCTTATATTCAGAAGTTTCACCCTTACCCCATTCCTGGTTTCCTCCCTTTTATACATAATTATTTTTAGGTTCTTGTCATCTTCTCCATGTTTATCAAATATAAGCAAGTATGAATATATATATATATTATATATATATAATTTTCCCCATTTCTTATGCAAACTGTCATCCCATATACACTGCTGTGTACTTGGCTTCCTCCTCTATTGGGTTCTTTTTTGAGACAAAGCCTTACCAGTCCCTATTGTTGATTGGGCGCTCATAGCATCCTCTGTCTGCTCCCAGGTCCTGTTGCACCACGCAGCAAACTCTGTGAAGAGGGTGTCCATGGAGCTGGGTGGCCATGCCCCTTTCATCGTCTTCGACAGTGCCAACGTGGACCAGGCTGTTGCTGGGGCCATGGCCTCCAAATTTAGGAATTCTGGACAGGTGAGTCCTGGAGCATTTTTCTGGGTTGTGTGCTTTGCAAAGATCTACCCTCTTCCTCACCTCCTGGGAGAAAGGGCAGTTCTGGGTTCCTTCTTTCATTCTTCATGCATGTCCTTTATCGGATGTTTAGTGAATGCCCTCTCTTTGTCTGGGACTCTGCTAGGCTCAGAGAGTATGAAGGGAAATAAGGTGTCTTCATTCCTGGCTTCAAGGAAAATTTCCTGAACAGCAGAAGCCTTTTAATCAAATCGTTCTCTTCTTTCATCTCCTCTTTGAACCTGGTTATTTTCATAGTTTTCCCTTGCTGGACTTTTCTCTGCTGAACAGGTTTAAACATCTCCTCAGATACAAAATAGCCTGAACAGCTAGGGTCTGGAGCCCACAGTCTTAAGGAAAAGAAGGTTGGAAAATGTTGAGATGGTGCCTTGAAAAACTCAAAACCCTACTGCCTGGGTCTCACTCTTCGAGAAATGAGGGGGGCAGGGCAGGCCTCCACTAGAAGGCCACACACACCGCAGTGGGCCAAGGAGGGTCCAGCCTGTCCCCGGGAGAGTGGTGGCCTGCGCTCACACCTTCTAGGGAATCCCAGAGCGTTAGATCCAGCAGGGACCTTCCAAGTTATTGCATACAAGGTAAGCACTTCATCTTAGAGTACCATCAATAAGTGATTTTAAATGCATTCCAGAAATGTAATAAAAACTGGAAAGTTATCTAGGAGGAAAAAGGTGAAGTGTATAATATTCTTTATTAAATAATTTTCATCCTGTTTTGACCATTGGTAATTAATTTTTCTCCTTTCACATAACCTAGATAAGCTTGGTTGTTTCTGAAATAGGTATGTTTCCTTTTAGAAACACAAAATGCAAAGGTGTGTAACCTTCAGAGTCACACTTACAAAGCTACAACTTTGGGGTATATTGCTATAAGCCAATAAAAATGCACAGGGTACAAAATTATCTACAAACTGTTTCTATTAGACAATACACAAGTAAGAAAAAAGCCAAGAAGTAAATGTATCAAGGATAACCTCATTTCCAATAATGTGCTTATATTTTATAACTTGAAAATATTAGATCTAAACTAGAAAATATAATAAACAAAGGGCTTTTCAATAATTTAGGCTGGAAGAATGGTCTTGTGTCCATTTT
Source organism: Madoqua kirkii (assembly GCA_006408675.1). NCBI lineage: Eukaryota > Metazoa > Chordata > Mammalia > Artiodactyla > Bovidae > Madoqua > Madoqua kirkii. The sequence continues at coordinate 33,239 of SJYC01078275.1, read as the reverse complement.
CAAAATGTTGGATTCTGCCAAGCTGTTGAAAGGTTCACTAAGTTAGATGACATAAATTAGCCTTTGAATCCTTTTCCTTCTAGCCCTTCCTCTCTGTCGCTGAATATCACTGTCTCAAGGAGCTAATTGCTTGTGTTGGCTTTTTCATCCCAATGTGAGCCATTTGAAAAAAACCTTGGTTGGTGGCTTTTTGCTCACAGATTATTTCTGCTCGCTTACCTGTTTGACCACAGAGGTGTGGTGGCTGTGGAGGGGCCTGGAGAAGTACAGGCTCTTGGCGTGTGTGTCTTTAGGGCCAAGCTCGAGTATGGAGGTGGGACCCAGGACAGGAACCCCCTGGGAAGTGCATTTACATTCAGAGGTAGCAGCAATCACAGGTTTATTGGTTGGGTTAGTAGCTTCTGATGAACTGTTGATGTGAGTTTCTTTCTTTCTGCATAGACCTGTGTGTGCTCCAACCGTTTCTTGGTGCAAAGCGGTATCCATGACACCTTTGTGAAAAAATTTGCTGAGGCAATTAAAACAAACCTGCATGTGGGTAATGGATTTGAAGAGAGAACTACTCAAGGCCCGTTAATTAATGCAAAAGCTGTAGAAAAGGTAAGCCTGTCTTATTATCTGTTCAGTGTCCTGGTTTCAGTATCAGAAACCACTCTGGTGAGGAGCCCAGCAAGGTGGTTTTGGAAACGTGGAGAAATTAGAAACAGTAGTGAATTTCTGCCAGTTTCTATGAATCAAGTGGCATCGTCGGGTTATAAGCTTTTCCGGCTCTGTCATTTCACTGAGTTCCCATGAGATCTGCCACTTTTGTTCTGCTGCCGTCCCTAAATCTTCTCTTGCAGTGGTGATAATTCTATCTCCTGCTGCTTTAGGAATTACCATCTTGAAATACAAAGTTCTTCCATCTTCGGAACACCTAAAAGGAGAGGAAAAAGGCTTTTTGTTTTTGAGATCAGACATTTCTAGGAATCTAATATTGTCCTCCGAGAGTTTTGAGAAGACAGGACATACTCTTGCCTGGAAAATCCTATGGATAGAGGAGCCTGGCAGGCCAGTCTATGGGAGTCACAAAGAGTTGGACAGGACTGAACACGCACACACACCCACACAGGGGTGTATCCATTTTAGTGATAGAAGCTTTAGAAAGACTTAAAGTGGAACAAACAAGTCTATCAAACAAATGCTAGAGGAAAACTTCTCAGAGCTAGGGGGAAATAATTCTTCAGACTGAAAGACTCTGCCAATTGCCAAGTATATAGAATTAAAGAGAAAACCCAGGTGTGTTTTGCTAAAATTTTAGAATATCAGGAACATACAAAGAAGATTCAAGAAGCTTCTAGAGTGGGGAAAATCGACCCATAAAGGAGTGAGAACTATTTCTGAGTTAGAATGTTCATTGTCAGCACCGGAAGTAGAGAAATATACTCGACCTTCTGAAGGAAAATTATTTGGGGTCCAAGTTCCATTACCAGCCAGTGCAAGATAAAACAATCCGACCTGCAGTTATCAGAACACTCTGAATGTAAACCATCTTCAGCGCACCTTTTTTGAAATAACTAGTACTCGAGGAGAAAATATTAGAACAAAGTGAAAGAGAAGTCCAGGGACAAGAACTGGAACTAACCCAAGAAGGCAAGGAGAGCAAATCCCAGAAAGGCAGCTGATCATCAGGCCTGGAAAGACATGAGTGTATGTGTATTAGGCCATTCAGCAAACAGTAAGACCAAACAGACAGAAACCCGCAGAGCAGGGTTGCTGTTCTGTCGCTAAGTCACGTCCGACTCTTTGAGACCCCATAGACTGCAGCACGCCAGGTCTCCCTGTCCATCACCAGCTCCCAGAGTTTGCTCAAGCTTATGCGCATTGAGTCGGTGATGCCATCCAACCATCTCATCCTCTGCTGTTCCCTTCTCCTTCTGCCCTCAACCTTTCCCAGTGTCAGGGACTTTTCCAAGGAGTTGGCTCTTCGCATCAGGTGGCCAGAGTATTGGAGCTTCAGCTTCAGTCCTTCCAACAAGTGGGGAGGAAGCAGCATTATATACACGACCTGTCCTCTTGACCGCATATCTGTGTGTTTGGTTCTACCAACCTAGAAGGAACTGGGGTAGATGGTTTCAAACCTATTTGAAAAAGAAACAGTTTTTGACGGTTTAAACGTTTTCCAGGCATCCTGGATCCCCTTTCCCAAAGGCTCTTCCTTTCCTCCTCACACAGGTAGAGAAACACGTGAGTGATGCCATTTCCAAGGGGGCCACCATTGTGACAGGTGGGAAGCGACACCACGTTGGGAAAAATTTCTTTGAGCCCACCCTGCTCAGCAACGTCACCCGAGACATGCTCTGCTCTCAGGAAGAGACTTTTGGGCCTGTGGCACCTGTTATCAAGTAAGGCCATCCAGCGTGTAGGAAGACGGGAGGAAGAATAGGAAAGGAAAAGGAAGCCTGGAGTGTTATCCAGTTCCTGTGTCGTTTGCGGCCGGCAGGAGAGGGACAGGAGCAGAGAGTGGGGCTGTGTCGGGAAGGGCCAAGTCCAAGGCGTGGTTTTTTAAACATTGGTTTTCATGATTGCCCGTGTAGACCACAAAATTTACCAAATTCTCTACTTCGCTCCCTGCCGAACTCATTTTTCTTCATAACAGAGTACATCCTTCAAGACTTTAAAGGGTGTCTGTGGGAAATGAACTCTATTCCTATGGGACCTTCTATCCCACACTCAAAAGTAAATAATAATCTACCTGCGTAAAAATCTAGCTTCACAAGGTATCACTCCTTGGTCTGCTTATTTTCAGGGTTGTTATTGAGAAAGCTGATGTCTGCTTCTTGTTCCTGTGAAGGGAACTTTTTCTCTTCAGAGACTCATGGCCTTTGATGTTCTTAAATTTTACCATGGTAACTTAGGTATGGCATACTGTGAGCTTTTCTTCAATCTGAGATCCCAAGGCCTTTATTTAAAATCTGAGGTGTTAAGTCCTGGGAAATTCTTGGTCATTATTTCTCCAGATATTTCTCTCTCCTCCATTGCTAATGAAATTTATAGATTAATCTGACATTGGGAGAATGGACCACGTGGAGAACTTTCATCTTTTAGTAAAATATTTTTTACCTAGAATACGAACTTGACATTTTCCAAAAGGATGCAGGGGTTAGGAAGGCAGGCTTTGCTACTTAACACCTGTGTCCTCTTGAATGAGTCAACTTCTCTGAGCCCCAGGGTCCTTGATGGGAAAAGGACTAAACACTAGTACCTGCGTCCTGGCTTCCTAGGTAGAACAGTGGTAAAGAATCTGCCTGCCAATGCAGAATACCCGAGAGACTCAGGTTCAGTCCCTGGAGGAAGAACTGGCAACCCACTCCAGTATTCCTGCCTGGAAAATTCCATGGCCAGAGAAGCCTGGTGGACTACAGTCCATAAGGTTGCAAAGAGTCAGACACAACTTAGTGACTAAACAACAACACAAAAAACTTGCCTCACAGGACAGTTGTAAGGTTTAAATGACGTAATATACATAAAGCACATCACCTGATATCAGTGTGGTTCTTATTGTGTAAAGAGTGAAGTCACGCAGTCATGTCTGACTCTTTGTGACCCCATGGACTGTAGCCTACAGGCTCCTCTGTCCATGGGATTCTCCAGGCAAGAATACTAGAGTGGGTTGCCATTTCCTTCTCCAGGGGATCTTCCCGACCCAAGGATCGAACCTGGGTCTCCAGCATTGTAGGCAGACGCTTTACTATCTGAGCCACCAGGGAGTTCACACTCAAAAGGTGAAATCATTGAGGATGTCCCACCTGATGGTGTGATAGTGCATCTTCGAGGGACATGCAGGCAGTGAGGACGTGGGTGATGCCCTGGTCTTTATTCTCTGGCAGATAGAACAGCTTGCTCTCTACAGTGGAGAGACAAGAGCTGCTCGTCCTTGAACAAGTGATTCTCTTGGGGCCCTCCTCCACTCTCTCCCACTCGTCCTCGCACTGACTGGGATCTGCCAGCTCTGCCCGAGCCTTCAGAGGGCTGGCTGCTGCTGGGTCTCTGATTTGAGGAGCTGGGATGCATAGAATGTTCTGCCCCCAGTTATAGTTCTGGGCAACAGAAATTCTGAACTCTAGATTCAGAAATAAGATGATTAAAAAAAAAAAAAAAGAAGATGATCAAGCTGGAAGAGACTGCATTAGGCTTCCATACCAGTAGTCTCATTTCCAAGGGGAAGAGACCCCCAGCACTGTTGGGGCCAACACTGGAACCCTGGGCCCCAGCAGGCCCTGCCTGTTGTCTTTCTCCCACATCACAGCTGCTTCTCAAGTAGTTCTTATGATTGGCGCGCGTCTTAAGAGGGAACAAGAGCAGTAACCCTTTTCTTAGGCATTTTATTCAACATTCTGAATACACTGTAGTTCCCTGTGTGTCTCCTGTTCCCCTAGAAGAGATGAACTGGTGTTGCTCCAAGCTCCCTAGCCTTGAACTCAGTGTGTTTTCCTCTCTGCTCCTTGCAAAACTCTGATTGACCCTTGGCTCTCATTTGGGAAACAGATCAGAAGGAAAAACAGCTGGTTTTTCTTCCCCTGTGGGATCTTGCTGATGACCCACCCTGACTTTGGCAGGTTCAACACAGAAGAGGAGGCAGTGGCAATCGCTAACGCAGCCGACGTCGGGCTGGCAGGTGGGTGTCTGTCCTCGCTTGGCAACAATCACAGTCACTTCTCCAGCTATGCCTTTTAAATGTCGCCCGGGGTTTTGAGAAGTCAGCTTCTTTGCAGCACGTGTTTCATTGCTTTCCAAGGGGCGAGGGCGGGTTTGTGCCAGTCCAGGTTCTTTGCCGTGTCCCCAGGATGTGGGCTGGGAGCTCCCTGGTCGGAGCTGGGCATGGTGGAGGGAGAAACAGCAGTGCCGCCTGTTCTGGGGAGAACCACCCACACCCCTTAAGTCCCATGTTCCCAGAGGCTCGATGCCTGGAAATTTCCAAGTGCTTCTCCTCGCATCCCTCCCAGAAGCCTGAACGAAAGAGATAGCGCTTGACTTCCCAGAGAGCATCGGGGCGATGAAGCAAGGGAAGACAGGACAGGCAGAGGGAGCCTCAGGGAGTGGCTGCACGTCTTGCAGTTTGGACAAGGTCAAGGCGGCCACAGTATGTACCCTGTGTCCCTGACAAAATGTGTGTGTATAGAGACACTCAACAAATCTGTCTTTAGCATCCACTAGTGGATGAAGTGTTGGCAAAGATACAAAGACATAAAGATACAGCCGTGGCTGTACAGGCGCTTCTCTGGGTGGACAAGAACCACTGATAACCACAGAAAGGATGTGCACACTGTAGAGTCCCTTATTCTACGACAAGGACTCTGAGTTGCCGACTCAGAGGGCCTAACGCTGGAGTAAGATGTGTGCATTTGTGCCACCGTAACACTGAGCTCAGTATTCCTCTCGTCCCTTCTTGATGGGATGATGGTGGAGGAAGCCACATCCCAAACCAGGGCGTCCATGCTGGGCAAGACTCTGATGGTGCAGATTGAAGAAGAGGGGTTCTGGGCAGAGGGGGACCTAGGGAGTGACGTGAAAACAGGACAAGGAGAACTGGGTGGACCAGTTTGGTGGAGATGGTTGGTGACTGGAATAATGGAAGATAAAGCTGGACATGTTGTTCAAAACCACATTAGGGAGAATTCGAATACTCACCAGGAACTTAACCTTATTTATGGGTGACAAAGAGTTGCTGGAAGGTCTGGGTAAAAACATCACGTGGATAACCTAACGGATGTGTGCAGGGTGGATTGATTAGGGGGCCATAGGAGCTGGGTTCACTGTTGTTATAGTCCTAGGTGGAGATGGTGAGAGAGCTAGCAAGAGTGGAACAGAAGCAAAAAGATGATTTCTAAAGGTTGTGAGGTGAAGACATACATGGAACCAACTAGGGGCTCCACTTGGAAGCAGGAAGGTTCCAGCCCACATGACAAGGCAGCTGGTCATCCATGGCACCCTCAGCTGTGGACATGATGTCTTTAATGACTATTCTACATCTGTGTCCTTTATCCCCATGACAGGTTATTTTTACTCTCAAGACCCGGCCCAGATCTGGAGGGTGGCTGAGCGGCTGGAGGTCGGCATGGTTGGCGTAAATGAAGGACTGATCTCCTCTGTGGAGTGCCCTTTCGGGGGGGTGAAACAGTCCGGCCTTGGCGAGAGGGCTCCAAGTACGGCATTGACGAGTATCTGGAGCTCAAGTATGTGTGCTTTGGAGGCTTATAGGATTCTTCAAGAAATAAAAAGGGAGGCTTACCTATGTATGGGGACATGCCATCTGTTATTTTAAATAAACCCATAGGGTAGGTGAACTAGGAATTTTAAAAAACGAATCATCCAATCCTTATAAGCAGATACAAATCCTGTCCCTCCCCCAAGCTGACTTGGGAACAATACACGCCACAAGCCTGTGGCCACAGATCCCTGAGAACCAGCAGTGGGTTTATAGGATGAGGCCCTGGATCACCAGCCCCCACCCCCGCCCCCACCCATGACCTCATCTGCCTCGGAGCAAAGTGCAACAAGCTGTTCCTGAAGCCCCCAAATCATGGTGGGATCACAGCCTGGGCAAAGACATAAACAGCACCCACGTGGCTCCGGAGCTAAGACCCAGGGGGCTGCAGGGGACATCTCGTGAGTGTGACTGGCAGGCTGGGCAGGATGCCGTTGCGTGCCTGGTGACCCGCCAGCTGGGTATTCGGAGGTGTTGCTGCAGCGGCTGAATCAGCGTTTTTTTGTTTGTTTCTTTTAAAGAACTTTACACACAGCACAGAATTGCCTGAATTTCTTTGAAAAGTAAAAGAACCCCTCTCTCTTTTTTGACTAGTTTTTAAACTGAAAGCTCCATCATCCTCAACTGCTTAAAGATTCTGTGTTCACTTCTGTGCTGTTTTTCCACGTCATGTTTCTGAGAGAAAATACGCATAAAGCAGAGTGCAGCAGCAGCGGCTTGGTGGGAGGATGGCCCACGGGTAACAGCCTGGCCGGGCTTTATCTGCACAGACGTGTCTACGCCCCACACCAGCCCTCAGTACAGTGGAGATTCTGTTCATGCCTTACTTAGCTCCATGGGGTACTGTGAATCTAAGAGAAAGCAAACATATATTTGCCAAAAAGTGAAAATTCGATGTTAAGTGTGGGAGTCATCGTTATGGGTGGCACCTCCCAGCCCAGCTAGGGTCTCCAGCAGTGGCTTTGCCAAGGTGAGGGGAGGCGGGTCCCCACGGCACCTGAGCCCGAGGGCAGGCTTGCTGGTCTCCCACAGCCTGCTCTTTATGACATGCTGCTCCTTCACCTGCAGAGAGCGCAAAAGCACTTTGAGCACAGTGATCTCAAAAGGGAAAAGAATTTCCATAGTTGCCAGTTGGAAGAGGCGCTTTTTATCCAATGAGTTTTTATAGTTGTTCTTTTAAGAACAAAAAGCCCAACAATCACTGTTTCCTGTTGCTCTGAAAGAAAATCTCTAAGAAAACAGGAGAGGTTTCTATACTGTGTCTCTCAACGTCCTGATACATGAGGAAAGGGGAGGCTGGTCCCGGTGGAACAGACAGGGACGGAGCTCCCCCTTTTCACTGTGTGTGCACACTCCACTGACATCCTCTGGATGTTTTGGGGAGCGGAAGGAAAACGTGAATGAAAGGAGTGTTGGAGGCAGCTGCTCCTGGACCAGCCAGGACATAGCACCCCTCACTGAGCCACGGGGAGCTGAACAGCTAAAGGTCTGAGATGTCCCTGTGCACAGAGGTACCACGGCCAGTCCCAGAGCTGCCTCGTGTTTGCCCTGGGTTACATCAGCCATCCCCCTGAGGCCCAGCTAAGCAATCAGCTGAAGTCCACCTACTGACAGGCACACTCAGACCCTGTCCATAATCACATACACATCATATTGACCGTGAATTTGCAGTTACTAGTTCTGGGGTTGTTTCATGTGACGTTTTAATTACTTAATGTTTGGATGTGTCCATCTGTTTTCTATTAACAATAAAAATGCTCTAAATAGTTTTTAGAAGTCCAGAATGCTAGTGCTTGAAATGTTTGAGGGAATACATTCAAATACATTTGCAATTTTGTAACTCACCAGATGCATTGGCTTGTTGGCAGATTTTGAGTTTTCTAGTATATCTCTTTGACCAGGTACATAAATTGAGGGCCAGAGACTCACTGCAATATCCTTGATTAATTTTGGAATTGAAATAATTTGAAAAGGAAATACCTTACTATTTAGTAAAATTGATCTGGATTGTGGGGAAAGACATATTTTTTAAATGAACATTTTGGGGGGTTGTTCAGTAAAGTGATCGATTATGTGATGGAATATGTGATGGATTTGTTTAAAATGTGTGTTTTAACATTAAATAGAAAAGGACCAGTAGACCAGGGATTGGTTTCACAGGCCAAATTTTGCCTGCTTTTGTACAACCCAGAGCTAAGAATGGTTTTTATATTCCCAAATGGTTAGGGGAAAACAAATCAAAAGAATAGTATTTCATGACAATGGCAGGCTGGGCAGGATGCCGTTGCGTGCCTGGTGACCCGCCAGCTGGGTATTCGGAGGTGTTGCTGCAGCGGCTGAATCAGCGTTTTTTTGTTTGTTTCTTTTAAAGAACTTTACACACAGCACAGAATTGCCTGAATTTCTTTGAAAATAAAAGAACCCCTCTCTCTTTTTTGACTAGTTTTTAAACTGAAAGCTCCATCATCCTCAACTGCTTAAAGATTCTGTGTTCACTTCTGTGCTGTTTTTCCACGTCATGTTTCTGAGAGAAAATACGCATAAAGCAGAGTGCAGCAGCAGCGGCTTGGTGGGAGGATGGCCCACGGGTAACAGCCTGGCCGGGCTTTATCTGCACAGACGTGTCTACGCCCCACACCAGCCCTCAGTACAGTGGAGATTCTGTTCATGCCTTACTTAGCTCCATGGGGTACTGTGAATCTAAGAGAAAGCAAACATATATTTGCCAAAAAGTGAAAATTCGATGTTAAGTGTGGGAGTCATCGTTATGGGTGGCACCTCCCAGCCCAGCTAGGGTCTCCAGCAGTGGCTTTGCCAAGGTGAGGGGAGGCGGGTCCCCACGGCACCTGAGCCCGAGGGCAGGCTTGCTGGTCTCCCACAGCCTGCTCTTTATGACATGCTGCTCCTTCACCTGCAGAGAGCGCAAAAGCACTTTGAGCACAGTGATCTCAAAAGGGAAAAGAATTTCCATAGTTGCCAGTTGGAAGAGGCGCTTTTTATCCAATGAGTTTTTATAGTTGTTCTTTTAAGAACAAAAAGCCCAACAATCACTGTTTCCTGTTGCTCTGAAAGAAAATCTCTAAGAAAACAGGAGAGGTTTCTATACTGTGTCTCTCAACGTCCTGATACATGAGGAAAGGGGAGGCTGGTCCCGGTGGAACAGACAGGGACGGAGCTCCCCCTTTTCACTGTGTGTGCACACTCCACTGACATCCTCTGGATGTTTTGGGGAGCGGAAGGAAAACGTGAATGAAAGGAGTGTTGGAGGCAGCTGCTCCTGGACCAGCCAGGACATAGCACCCCTCACTGAGCCACGGGGAGCTGAACAGCTAAAGGTCTGAGATGTCCCTGTGCACAGAGGTACCACGGCCAGTCCCAGAGCTGCCTCGTGTTTGCCCTGGGTTACATCAGCCATCCCCCTGAGGCCCAGCTAAGAATCAGCTGAAGTCCACCTACTGACAGGCACACTCAGACCCTGTCCATAATCACATACACATCATATTGACCGTGAATTTGCAGTTACTAGTTCTGGGGTTGTTTCATGTGACGTTTTAATTACTTAATGTTTGGATGTGTCCATCTGTTTTCTATTAACAATAAAAATGCTCTAAATAGTTTTTAGAAGTCCAGAATGCTAGTGCTTGAAATGTTTGGGGGAATACATTCAAATACATTTGCAATTTTGTAACTCACCAGATGCATTGGCTTGTTGGCAGATTTTGAGTTTTCTAGTATATCTCTTTGACCAGGTACATAAATTGAGGGCCAGAGACTCACTGCAATATCCTTGATTAATTTTGGAATTAAAATAATTTGAAAAGGAAATACCTTACTATTTAGTAAAATTGATCTGGATTGTGGGGAAAGACATATTTTTTAAATGAACATTTTGGGGGGTTGTTCAGTAAAGTGATCGATTATGTGATGGAATATGTGATGGATTTGTTTAAAATGTGTGTTTTAACATTAAATAGAAAAGGACCAGTAGACCAGGGATTGGTTTCACAGGCCAAATTTTGCCTGCTTTTGTACAACCCAGAGCTAAGAATGGTTTTTATATTCCCAAATGGTTAGGGGAAAACAAATCAAAAGAATAGTATTTCATGACACATGAAAAATTTCTGAAATTCAGATATCAATGTCCATAACTCTTTGCGATCCCATGGACTGTAGTCCGCCAGCTTCTTCTGTCCATGGAATTCTCCAAGCAATACTAGAGTAGATATCCATTCTCTTCTCCAGGGATCTTCCCACCCCAGGGATCGAACGCGAGTCTCCTGCATTGCAGGCAGGTTCTCTACCATCTGATCCCCAGGGAAGCCCCAAATAAAATGTTACTGGAATCCAGCCACACCCATTCAGTTACCATATGACCTGTGGCTACCTTCTAGGCAGAATTGAGTATTTGCACCACAGATAGAATTGCCCACAAAACTCTTTGGCTTTTTACAGAAATATTTGCCAACCTCTGATCTAAACCAAGAGGGAGATACTGACTTTACCATGTTTATGAGGCATTATTTCATTTTATTGAACATCTACTGTGTAAAAAGTACTTTTCCAGGCCTTGCTCCAGTGAATCCTCACCAAGAACTTTCTAGCAATCGTCATGACTCATACGAAATCACCCAGATAACGGGAGTCTGTTGGCCTTGAGAAAACAATTCTCAGTTTACTTTCCCCAGCTATGCAGGGATTCTCATGTTAAACCTCCTCTGTACCTGTTATCTTTATCCACTTGAGCAGCTTTTAAATATAATTTCATGTCAAGTGTTGGCTCATCTATCTTTAATTTTTATGGAAAGACTCAGTGAAAGTAAAGATCAGAAGCACAATGCAGATAAATCTGTTTTATTGTAAACTTAGATCATTAACTTTAAACTGTGCCACATGACTGCCTTCTCCGCAGGCTGAAGCCAGGGCTTTAATTATTCATATGTGGCTATGATAGATAGCATTTTACTTGAATAATATTTATGCTGTGGTTTTTTTCATGCTGTATTTTGTGGGATAAAACTTGAGGATAAGTGTAGTTGGAACTGTGAAAACATTTTGTTTTTTAAAAATGTACATGTAATTCACTTTCCAGTTTTTGATAACTGTGTATGTCAAGGCAGCAGAGTTGTGCGTGTGTGATTAATAAAGGTTGAATTAACAGAATTTCCTGTTTTAAGTGAAGGTTTCTGGTTTGTGGGATTTTTCTTGCTGTTCATCATCTGAGTTTACTTTGGAGATTATGAGACCAGTTTGGATATGTATGTCCCCCCTCAAAATATGACTGTAGGAGTTCAGGACACGCCACCCCAAAATGTGCCACTTTTGGCATAAGGATTTTTGTGAGCTGAAGACAGTTAAGTAGCAGATAAAAGAAAAGCACTCTGTCTTTTGTTACCCTCTATTTGCCTAAAAGCAGGATGAGTGCTAAGTCGCTTCAGTCGTGTCCTACTCTTTAGGACCCCATGAGGGGTAGCCTGCCAGGTTCCTCTGTCCATGGGATTCTCCAAGCAAGAATACTGGAGTGGGTTGCCATGCCCTCCTCCAGGGAATTTTCCTGATGCAGGGATCGAACATGTGTCTCCTGTGGCTCCTGCATGGCAGGTGGATTCTTTATCACTGAGCCACCGGGGAAGCCCCAAAAGCAGGATACAAATTTACAAAGGTGCCCCCTTTCTATCAAGAGGATGGGACAAAGGTTAACTCCCAGAGACAACATCAGGCCCAATCAGCCTGGACTCTAAATAACAAATTTTACTAACTAGCCTTTGGCTCCACCCTTGAAAGCCTACAACTGTTTTCCTCTAGCCTGTCATTTCTCCAGAGATTTACTCTTCTTTGCTGAAGATGCTATGTAAGCTGACGCTTTAAGCCACTCTCAGTTATCACTTCTCTGAGATAATACATGAGATGTTTAGTAAAACATCTGCTTTTCTCTTGTTAATCTTTTATGGCAGTGGGCTCAGCCAAGAACTCAGAAAGGTAGAGGGAAAATTATTTCTCTGCTACTTGGATAAACAATGCTCCTTTGATTTGTCTGTGAATCTCTTGGGCAGGGAGCCAGCCTGTGAAATTTGGTACCCTAGCACATTCATACAGGAGGGACTGGAACAGGGAAGAAACTTGTAGGATTCTATTACAAGTTAATCAGAGTTCCCTGGTAGCTCAGTGGTAAAGAATTTGCCTGTCAATGCAGGAGACACGTGTTCAACCCTTGGGTCAGGAAGATCCCCTGAAGAAGAAAATGGCAACTCACTCTAGTATTCTTGCCTAGGAAATCCCATGGATGGAGGAGCCTGGTGGGCTACAATCCGTGGGGTTGCAGAGTCAGACACAACTTAGTGACTAAGCAGTAGCAGCAAGTTAAGCTTAAATTATTTATAATGGCTTGTCTCTGAGAACCCTGCTTCCCAGGTGATAAGCATTAACCTAAAATACCTTTGTTTAGCTCAGAGGAAATAGCCTGACCAGGCCCATCTGTGAATGGCTGTAGGGAGGAAGAAACCTACATACCCCTTCACAGAGGCTGATGAAAACCAGAAAGTGTTTGAGTTTACTCTCTCCTCTTTTAGTATAAAAGAAGCCTGAATTCTAACTCAAGCAAGATAGTTCTTTGGAACATGAGCCCACCATATTCACAGCCTGCTGCCTTTCTGAATAAAATCATTATTTCTTGCCCAACAACCCGTCCCTCAATTTTTGGCCTATGTACAGACAGCGGTAGGAGCTTAGACTCTACTGAGTCTGAGTTACTGAGTACAGGCTTACTGAGCCTAAGCCTGTCCCATGGCTTGTGCTAATTAAATGCTGCTGAACTAAACTGGAATTTACCTGGTTTGCAGGTGTGGCTGACTAAGAAAGGAGGATCCTCTGGCTTTCTCAAGTTCACCAATCCCTCTCTGCTACACAGGCCACTGTTATCCATTATGTACTTTTTTTCAAAGTTTGGTTTTTCTGGCTACAGAAATGTATGAGGAAGACATTTTTTAAAACCCTGCTATTCAGATAAAATCACTGTTAATTATTTAGACAGCATATCTTATACTTTCATGCAGTGTTCATTTATATTTTCAAAATTTTCATGTAGGCCTCACTGAATCCAAGTTACATCAGTAGGCTTTGAACAAAATAAGAAAAAATAGCATTCTTTAGAAAAAAGAACAGCATCCCTGGATATCTGTCTCCCTTTATCATTCCATTTATTCCATGTGTTTCTCTTAATCTGCTTTTGATTTTTAAAATTACCAGGAAAAATGATCCACTTACCTTTTGTTGACCTGAAACAAACTTCCAGATACTGCTCCAGCCAAGATGGGTTTAGTTAGGACGGGCAGAGAACTAACTGTACCTTGAGATCTGCAACCAGGGCCAGCTGCATCAAGTCTGGTCCCTGCACATCAACAGAAGAAAAATGCTTTTATAGGGAGGAAACGGAAGTTGGGCGGGTTAAAGAATTCGTGGTTTTTCATTGGCTGAATCCTTATCACGAAAGAGAGGCCTTCCTCCTGTCCGTTTGGCTATCATCACAGGGCGTGAAAGCGCCCTCTTCTGGTCGCCTGACTCTATTGATGTTTCTGTTTATTTTTTACACTCAATTTGTGGGTTTGCTCCATGCTTAGTCTAGGCCTTCGCTTGGAAGTGTATTTTCTTCTCCCTACTATTTCTAGCAGTAAATTTTCACCTGTTACTGTTTCTTTATTTCTGACTTAGCTTGCAACAAATTAAAATGCAAACTAGTGTGGTTTTCATTTTCATCAAACTAGTGGGAAATCTGGGGGGAAAAATTGGTCATGCTAGGTGTGAATATTGAAAGGCTATATTCTATTTGCATGTTATTTATAAGTAAGTGGACGTGGGTTTGGAAATTGGTGGTCTGTAAATCTACCTATAATCCATCCATTTTATCAGCTAACCAGGAAGGAGTGGCCACAATTTAGACCACAGACAACATCGCTGTCCCAGTGGGTTAGTGGGCAAGAATGACTGTTCAAGTGTTCTGCCAGATTATATTACATTACATTAAATTCTTAGGACACAGTCTCTGTTGAAACTACTCACTTCTACTCTTATAGCACAAAGGAAGGAATGAATGTGTCTGTGTTCCAATAAGACTTTATTTAGGGACACTGACATCATTGGAAGGACTGATGCTGAAGCTGAAACTCAAATACTTTGGCCACCTGATGAAAAGAACTGACTCATTTGAAAAGACTCTGATGCTGGGACAGATTGAAGGCAGGAGGAGAAGGGGATGACAGAGGATGAGATGGTTGGATGGCATCACCAACTCAAGGGACATGAGTTTGAGTAAACTCCAGGAGTTGGTGATGGACAGGGAGGCCTGGTGTGCTGCAGTCCATGGGGTCACAAAGAGTCGGACATGACTGAATGACTGAACTGAACTGACATCTGAATTCCATGTGAGTTTCAAGCATCAGAGAAATATGATTTTTTTCACCCATCTAAAAATGTAAAAACGATTGTTAACGCACTAGCTGTAGGAAAACAGGTCATGGGCGTCTGCTGCCTCCTCTCTGGGAAATCCCTCTACACAGAGGTATAAAGAATGAATATCATCCCAACCCACACAACGGCATGGACGCATTACAGAGAATACAGACACCTTTATTCAGATTAGCACATACATTTAATAGTGTTATACTAGAAATGATACCTTGTCAATAAATGGGGAAAAGACATTAAAAAAAAAAAAGTAAAGAAAACCAAGACTCCAGCCAAAGTCCATGATGGTTTGGTCACACACAGAAAAGAATGGGACTGGCCCTCCTCTCTGCCCATAAAGGAGGTGGTGTTGGCATGCCACATGGTCTTACTGCTTACCTCACTGCATCTTTTTCAGCAAGTTCCTTAGTCATACATATGCTTGACCTCCTAACACTGTGGGTTTGAATGCTCTGCCATTGATTTTTTTAGCCAGCAACTAATAGTCATCTTGTGAGCCCTACCACTGGCCTCTCCCACATTCTTGGGCCCTGCTTTGCTCATCTGAGCTCCTGCAGAGCTTCATCTTCCCAAGGCCCTTGATGCAAAGTGCACAAGTGAGGAATGCTGCCTGCATTCCGCCTCACGCTTGGCTCCTCTGATGAGAAGTGGGATAACAGGAGACGACTCACTTTCTGATCGCTGGTGTGGTGTTTACATTTGATCCACCATAGATTCAAGATTCACCATGGTAGAAGGGTCAGACCCGCTGGGCTGGAGACAGGGTCAGAAAGGGGGCAGCGGCAAAAGCAGTGCTCCGCCACCAGAGGAGCAGCCTCAGGGATGATCCCACAGAAAAGATGACGTCTTCTCCCCCTTTGCCTTCTGCTTCTTTCACAGAGGGAATTCTTGGTCCTAGGAACCAAACCTCCAAGTGGTCCAAAAGACCCACCAGAATTTGCCCTCCAATAACTGGGCATGGGAGTCCTTTGTATATACCGGAGGAGGGTTCGAAGGCATGGACCTTGCAACTTACAAAATCTGCATTCGATTCCTATACCCACCACTGACTGGCCGTGACCGTGAGCAAGTCACTTAAACTCTCTGGGCCTTTATTATGTTCAATATGAGAATAATAGCTACCTTTCCAGCTTGATTGTAAGGATGAATAGAGTATGTAAAATACATATATTATGTACATAGATAGCACTTAGCACACGATCACTCCTTCTCCATCACTGCGCTCTGCCGATGTCATATTTAGGATGCCATCCTCTGTGCCAGAAATTTCCAGTTGCGCCCGAAGATAATATGACTGGCCACTGCGTAGGGCAGATTTTAAGTTTATGAAGCTAAATATTTATGTAAAAAGCATCACATTTTCCTTCTAACACCATCGATAGGACTGAACTGGCTGGCTAGACAGAAAGTGTACACATAAAGAAATGCTTAAAAATAAAATCATACCTGTATGCTTTTTACTTTTGCCATTTCCCAGAAAACAGAATAATTAAAAACAAGATGGGCTCAAGAAGATGGATATTAGCAGCGAGAACAGCAGCACCGGAAAGCTTCGTTTTTTTTCAGTGGCCCATGGGAACTGTTTTCTCTATCGTCCTGTCCTGATGATTTAAACCTTATGATTTAATGGCCTTGCTTCTCCACTTAATCAGAGCAAAGCAATCCCGGTTTCCCTCTCCTGTGACAAAAGCTTGCGCAACAGAATATCGCTTAAATGTGGTCATGCTTGACACCACAGCCCTGGTTCTATCTGCAGTGGGCCCCATCTCTCATGCTGATCTCTTTACAGAGAACGCCAAGGGCTCCGCCCAGGCCATCAGCCTCAGGACCATGGTGGATGGCAAAGGGTCAGCAGCCAGCTGAGTTCTCAGGCTACAGTTCACTGTAGTTCCTTACTCTAGGATGTGGCTTTTTGATTAGAAATGCTTTAATTTTTTTCATACACTTAAAATAAGCTATTTAGTAGAAAATAGCAGAATAAATACAGTTTTAAACAAATTAAGTGGATATCTATGTCAGGTTATTAGGAAGAGTAACTACAGGGGCTGAGTATCAGAAGCATACCATTCTCATTAAGACTGGTGGTATTTCAGAGTTTGAGAATACACTCAGCCCTCCCCCTTACCACTTCTGCATCCACGGGGCCCACATCCCTGACCGTGTATACTACAAAGTTGCTGAGTCTTTATTCCTGTTGGTGGAGGTCCAAACGCATGGCCTATTGCACATGATAAACCACTGATAAATTATTAATCACTTTTCTTGTTTCCTGTAAACTGGAGCTGAGAGAGGCCTCAGCAATAGTTTGTTTTTCTTGGAAACCTGTTAAAATGTTATCTTCAATTTTCAACCCACAGTCAGCAAACCCCACCTCCCTCTCTGTTGCTTCTGGTCCTCAGAATACAATTCTTACTGAGCTCTCAAACTTCCTAGAGCTACTCGCTAGAAACAGCACAGAAATGGTGGCGAGCCATCTTGAAGCAGCAAAAACAGGAGACCTCAGCTCTGTACATGTGTCTCTTTAGCACAGGAAACTGGCTGGACAGAGGGCAACCCACACCGCAGATAAATCAGCTTAATACACACAGACCTCAGGCTCCAAGACTCCTATGACAGAAACCACGCTGGGAAAGTCATCTTTAAAGGCAATTAGTGCTCCTAAGAGAAATCAGTCCTCTCTGCATCCATACTGAACTCACCTTCCCCAGGGGTCTGCAGACAGAAACAGATTCATCTTTTTCTTAACATAGGAATATAACGCTGTGTTAGCTACAAAAACACAGACCTCTTTTAACATATACCTTAGCGTCTTACCCCACCTTTACTCCTACTAGCAAGTGTCTCAGTGAAAAGGGCATTGTTTTCGTTCTGTTTTGTGTCTCGAAAACCCCAAGAAGACAGGTCTTTTCAATTACGGGGACACATCTCCAGCCCAAGGTGAAAGGACGGGAACGCGCTATTCTATCAAGAGTGAGTTTTGTCTGTAACTCCCACCGACTCTTAGGATTAAAGGATTCCTGTAGGTGTCCTCTGTTTCACAACCAACCACTCCATTATCTGTCCTTTGAGCAATAGCTGAAGGAAGCTCCGTTTCTGATGGATCCGTTCATGGAAACCTTCGGATTCCCTCGCTCCATCCTCTCTCGGCTGAAGATTGTATCCTGGTCGCTATCAAACTCGGACTCGGACACCATCAGGCTGGAGTTGTGCTCTGTGCTTCGGTGCTTGATTCCTAGGGAGAAGCAGACAGACGCCTCTGGAGCGGAGCGGCATTCTCCCTCTCCACCACCCATCATTCTGGTCCTGAGCACTGAGCCCTGCGCTCTGTACCTGCAAAGCCATCACTTACGAGGCAGCAGGTGCTTAGGATTCCCCAGTGGGTGTTAACATGGACTGTGGAATCACTCCTGACCCTGAGCCCAAGCTCTGTCACTTATCAGCTGCGTTCTCACAGAGTGACTCTCAGACGCCAGGATTAAACACTGGCAAGGCACTGGGAAACTGTCTTGGAGACTTACCATATTTGGGCCTCAGCTCCATTCTTTCCTGGTCATCCATGTTGTCCAGGATGGTGTACTTTGTTTTCTTCCTTATTTTAGTCCTTTTTCGTCTGAAAAGGACAAAGAAAAAGGTCAACTCAGATTCTCAGAGAGGTGGGTGGGATCCAGGATTTAAAACACATGGAGGACACTGAAGGAAATGCTTTGCCTTTAGAATGCTATGACATTTTACTAATTGGCACCTTTTATTAATGATATGTGGGGCTTCCCTGATGGCTCAGATGGCAAAGAATCTGTCTGCAATGTGGGAGACCCAGGTTTGAGCCCTGAGTTGGAAAGATCCCCTGGATAAGAGAATAGTCACCCACTCCAATATTCTTGCCTGGAGAATTCCATGGACAGAGGAGCCCAGAGGACACAACTGAGTGTCTAACACACAAACAATCTTCTTTATTAATGATGTGTATCACAGCCCAATCTGGGTTTGGTGAGTCTGAGATACATCATGTACCTTTTTTTTTTAACTTTTTATTTGATATTTCTGTTATTTAGTCACAAAGTCATGTCCAACTCTTTGTGACCCCATGGACTGTAGCTGGCCAGGCTTCTCTGTCCATGGATTTCTCCAGGCAAGAATACTGGAGTGGGTTGCCATTTCCTTCTCCAGGGCATCTTCCTGACCCAGGGATTAAGCCTGCATCTGCATCTCCTGCATTAGTAGGTGGATTCTTTACCACTGCCCCAACCAATTAACAATTTTGTGATAGTTTCAGGTGAATAGCGAAGGGACTCAGCCATACATACACATGGATCCATTCTCTCCTAAACTTCCATCCTTTCCAGGCTGCCATATAACACTGAGCAGAGTTCCGTGTGCTGTCCAGTAGGACCTTGCTGGTTATCCATTTTAAATACAGCACTGTGTACCTGTCCATCCCAAAGTCCCTAACGATCTCTCCCCCGTCATCCTTCCCCCAGACAAGCATAAGTCCCTTCTCTAAGTCTGTGAGTCTCTTCTTATTTATGCCATGCATCCTGGAGAAACACGTGTCAGAGCAGCTCTGCTGTTATCACCTGACTGCAGGCTCCTCCGTCCATGGTGGGCTGCAGTCCATGGGGTCGCGAAGAGTCAGACACGACTAAGCGACTTCACTTTCACTTTTCACTTTCATGCACTGGAGAAGGAAACGGAAACCCACTCCAGTGTTCTTGCCTGGAGAATCCCAGGGACAGAGGGGCCTGGTAGGAGGCCGTCTATAGGGTCGCACAGAGTCGGACACGACTGAAGCGACTTAGCAGCAGCAGCAGCAGGCTCTCACCCAAGCCTCAAGCTGAGGTGCAGGGACCTTTCCAGCAACTCTGTGTGTTGGGCCAGTAAGCTTTTCTCCATGAGGAATTTCTTCCTCAGAAAAACCTGGATGAACAAGTTTCCCCCTGAACCTATACTACCCTGGGATGTCCAAACATCCAAGAATGACAAGATGACATAACTAGCAATCAGAAAAAAAAAAAATCAACAGCAATTATAATAAATTCTCCCAAAGGAACAAGCAATAACTCAGTCCTTCATTTTTTCACAACACATCAAGACACCCAGGCTGATCCTATGGACCTCACCCTATGCTTAGAGGATAATTTGAAACTACACATCAATACTATGGTTTAAGATTTTTAGAGAACAAACAAAGGCAATACTCTGAGAACTTGATGATTAAGAGCTTGGGCTTCCAACTCTGGGTTTACTAGCTGGGTGACTGTGAGGCCACTTATTGTCATCTCTCTGACTGCAAGTTCCCACCTGTAAAATGGGAATAAGAACAGTTCCTTTCTCCTATGATTGATGGGAAAACTCAATAAGATAACACATAGAAAGCATTTAGAAGCATTCATTATCATGGCAAGTACTTAATAAATGCTCACTCTTGTCATAATCGTCATCTACTTGATACCAATGTCACAAAGCTGTAGAATTTTGAAAGCCAAGTACAGCAGGGTGACCTTCATCCCAGATGGTTCTGGGAAAACGTTATATGCACTGGTTCACTGGTTCTATCTTTGGAAAAGTAATCACAAATAAAACTATAAAAATTGATGTAATCTCTGAAAAACAACTATTATTATGGTATAACATTATGTTTTGTTTATCAAATCTTCTTCGGAGAGCATTCAGAGAGTTCCGTGTAGGAAAGTGGATATAATGCTGCCTTCTAAGGACTTGAGTAATCATTATTCTTATGAACGTCCTCACAGAGGGTTGGGCATGGCGTTCTGGAAGGTTCAGACCATAATGTAAGTCTGGGGCTCCTCAGCAATCAGCTTCATGGGAAAAAAAAAAAGGAAGGAAAAACCTAAAGCAAAACTTCTCTTTGGTGATGGTCCCACCTAAAGTGTTGCATTTAGGAAAAAGAATTCAGGTAGATTTGTTGTTTTACAGATGAAAACTAATGAAAACCTACCGTTTGGATCAGTATATTCTAGAACTCCTTTCTCTACTGAGAGTGGATTAATGTTCCAGTGACGTGAGACTGGTAGAAAAGAGGATTAGATTTGATACAGAAGCATTGAATCGTCTAGAAACTATGACAGCTTCAATGAAAAAAAACAGTTGCCTCTAGTATTATTCCATTTAACTAGTAAGCATATAAGCCTCGTGGGGGAGAACGTATTATCATGTGGTTTTAAAGTCGAGTCTCTCTTCATAAAAAGAGGGATTGTCAAAAGTTGAGCAGTTTCACAAACCCGAGCAACAGCCCTTAAACCCACCACATCACCTTTAATGTTGCATCTTTATTTTCAAAGAAAGAAATAAGCATGCCAGGTACCTCTTACAGCAGCAGATGCAGAGCCACATTAAACCCCCTGTCAGCACGATGAGAGCGAGAGCCAGTACTGTCACATAGAACACGCTCCACTCTGAAAAACAGGAAAACCAGAGGGGACGTGTTACATACGCTTTGCAAAACAGCTTTATTTCAATAGCTCTCAATGAACATTTCTGAATCCTTACAAGCAAAGGCCATCTGTGGTGTTGTGACCACCTCACCAGGCTGGCTGCAGGGACTGGTAAAATACTAAGAAATCAAGAACAACTTAAAACCATCCTATATTTGTCCAACTGGTTCAGAAGAAACTGAAAAAAGTAAACCCATCAATTAAGAAGGCTCCTTAAACAACCAAGTAAGGCACGCCAAAACATTCATTCCAGAAACATAGAACCTCAAAACTGGTTCTGGTCTGGTTTCAATAAAGGAAATAAGGTGTTTATTTGTATGGCTGCCTGTGACAGGAAGATACTTATCATAGAGCCGGACAGTCATTCAGAAACGATTCATCTTCACTTCACTTCTTCCACATCCTTACAAAAATCCAGTGTGAAAAGCTTTGCAACAACCCAGGGAGAGAGAAACCAATGGAGCAAAGACACAAGGTTTAACTCCATTAAACGTTACAACACTACTTGGAATAATGATTCAAGGGCTGGTTATTTTCAAATTTTTAAGAAGTAGAAACAGGAACATAATTTGGCAGGGAGCTTGTCCTAATTTTTCTGCCAATTATGTCCATCTGCATCCCCAAGAAGACAAAATGACTCTTAGAAACAGACTGGCATTGAAACACAATTTCCTCCTCAGAAGAGACAGGCGGTGGCTCAGGCAGACGCTGGCTGAACGGTGGCTCCAGTGTTTGGAGCCTGCTTGGGCAGACAGCCTGGTGAGTGGGTCAACTTTCTTGCTCATCTGATTCCAGCCACGTCCACACCAGGGGCCACTTCTCCAGAAGGTCACACCCAGTTCAAGCCAAGGTAGGAACAGTCTGGACATGGGGTCCATGTAGCCCAAGGCGACCTTCTCAGCAATGATTACCTACATCTGTTCTGCCGAGGTGAATTTCCTCAGCAGGAAGTTTTAAGGAAAAGTCTTAAACACACTCCCAAGGTGAATTGTGGGAATATCTTGACCCATCACCACATGAGCTGGTTCCATGGGCTTTGGGTGAGAAAGGGGTTGAATTTACAGCTGTACAGCCAGGCAGGTCTTTCTGACAGTTCAGAATGATTTGTCTGAAGCTTCCTCACCCAGAGCCACCCACCTCGCCAGGACTCACCACAGTTGCTTTCCCCATCCCGGATATAACGCTGGATCAGGTTCTCCATCCACAGCTGGGAGCAAATGCAGCGCTTTGTGATGGGGTCACAGTGACCATGGCCAGAACACTTCAGAAGGCATCCTGCAAGGAGGCGAGTGAGGCAGAGGTCATCGTGGAGCAAAGGAGGCTCCCTGGCTGCAGCTGTGTCTTTTTCTTCCATAGACCCTGAAGAGAGGCGCCTTGCTGAGTCAAGTGCCTCTTACTGTATGGACAGTGGTCCAGGGATGGTCTCTCATACCAACAATCTCATCGGCAAGTGAATGGCAGAAACATGTCAACACCTGCACCGTGAAACAAAAGCCTTAAACATGTCGCGGAAATGCAGCACCTTCTGGCCCAATAAATTCTAATGATTTATCCAGTGAAAACGCTTGGGAATGTGCACAAAGATTTATCTACATTGTGTATGTGTGTGCTCAGCTGCACAGTCATGTCCGACTCTTTGTGACCCCATGGACTGTAGCCCACCAGACTCCTCTGTCCATGACGTTCTCCAGGCAAGAATACTAGAATGTGTTGCCATTTCCTTCTCCAGGGAATCTTCCTGATTGAACTCAGGTCTCCTGTGTTACAGGCAGATTCTTTATCGTCTGAGCCACCAGGGAATACTCTCTCTGCATTGGTTTCCAATTGCTGCTGTAACAAATGACTGCAAACCTGAAGGCTTAAAACAATGTACCATTATTTTAAAATCAACCTGACAGTCTGCGAGTAGAGAATTAGTTGTATAAACCATGGAACACATCCAGGATGGAGTACTATGTGACCATGAATATCTTACTGAGGGATAAATTCTAAAAGATTTGAGAAAATGATTATAATATGGTTTGAAGTTACAAAAGCAGATTTAAAAATATGTATCAAATTATCCTGACTGTATTACATGTGTCTAGAGATGGGGGAACTAGAAGGAAAAACATCAAATTATTATCAAAAGTTATCTTCAAGTGGTGGGAATTCGACTCTAGAGGATTATTCTAGGATTATTCTAGTTTTTTGTCTTCTTGTGTATTCCAAATTTCCTCCAAGCAAGAAAAAAGTTCTTAAAAATTAACTTACTCCACATTACAAAAAAAGTCAACTGTGGTTAAAGCCACATCTGAGATAAATTAAATTTTACTATCCAAATATTATCACGGTCCCCAGTGTCTACTGAAATGATCCTTTTAACATAATAAGGTATTCATGTCCCTTGGAAGGTGGGGACAGAGACCTGGGATAAAGACTACATTTCTATCCACAGACATGAATTGATTTGGTACCAGGAAGAGGCACCAAGCAAGCGGTTAGGAAAAGAGGTCCCACTGGAAGGCACTATAAGCTATCTTAAATTTCCAATGGGCTTCCCTGGTGACTCAGATGGTAAAAGACCAACCTGCAATGCAGGAGACCTGAGTTTGATCTCTGTGTTGGGAAGATGCCTTGGAGAAGGGAATGACTACCCATTCTAGTTTCTTGCCTGGAGAATCCCATGGACAGAGGAGCTTGGCGGGCTATAGTCCATGAGATCCCAAATGTCAGACATGACTGCATGACTAACACTTTTACTTTTCCTGACGGCTCAACAGTGAAGAATCCACCTGTAATGCAGGAGACACCGGTTCAGTCTCTGGGTCAGGAAGATCCACTGGAGAAAGAAATGGCAGCTACTTCAGTATTCTAACCTGGGAAATCCCACAGACAAGAGCCTAGAGGGCTACAGTCCATGGGGTTGCAAAGAGTTGGACATGACTTGGCAACTAAAGAATAACAAAATTCCCAATAATCTACATAACATCTAGTCACAACCTAAGCCACAATGGGATTTCTTTGGAAGGAATGATGCTAAAGCTGAAACTACAGTACTTTGGCCACCTCATGCGAAGAGTTGACTCATTGGAAAAGACTCTGATGCCGGGAGGGATTGGGGGCAGGAGGAGAAGGGGACGATAGAGGATGAGATGGCTGGATGGCATCACTGACTCAATGGACGTGAATCTGAGTGAACTCGGAGTTGGTGATGGACAGGGAGGCCTGGTATGCTGCGATTCATGGGGTCGCAAAGACTCGGACACGACTGAGCGACTGAACTGAACTGACCTGAAGCCACAATGTCCCAGGTCAATCAATTTTCCAGCCATTAATACTTATCTGTCTTTAATAACATTCTGACTGTTTAAGTCCGAAATTTCCAACAATGACCAGTGTGTGAGACTATAGTTTTAAAAACAAACCATGACTTGTTTCTCTGCAGGTTCCCTCAAAGAGAAAGCACAGTTGGCAAATGTGTGTTGCAGGAAATCGACTTAAGAAATAAATGCAAAACAAATCCCTGGATGCTAAATGAAGCTGTCCACACGTCCTCTTTCTGTGCCAGCAAAATGTAGCCCTGCTTAGCAAATCTGATTCTTTTAGAATATTCCCATAGGAGTTGATATGGAGAAATTAGAAAGATAAGTAAATATTGAACTTTATTTCCACTTAATTTAAAAAAGACTATGATACCTGGCTATAGTCCTGCCATACTGGAATCAAATCATATTTCACCTCCTCCAAGAAATCTTTTCCTTTAATCTGGGTAGTTACTTGTGTTTCTGTGATGTTACCATTGCATTTAATTGGATGGCATGTCTACTGTGTGGTGTTTAGTGTTAGTCACTCAGTCATGTCTGACTCTGGGACCCCATGGACTGTAGCCCATCAGGCTCCTCTGTCCAAGGGATTCTCCAGGCAAGAATACTAGAGTGGGCAGCCATTCCCTTCTCCAAGGGGGTCTTCTCAACCCAGGGATTGAACACGGGTCTCCTGGATTCCAGGCAGATTCTTTACCACTGAGCCATCTGGGAAGCCTTATGTCTAGTCCAGTGGAATCCAATTCTGAATATACAACAATTATATATTTACATTACTTGACCTCTGAATATAAAGGTATTTCTGATAGGGGGCATACCTGCTGTGTCAATCCTCAAGACTTTGAAAAGCAAGAAATCAGTCTTTTCCTTTGAGAGCCGCCTGTGTAGATTTCGGGCCACTTCGGCAGCTTTGAGGACCTTGAAAGGTGGCCAGTCTGTACGTAAAACACAATCACGGTGCTGCAGAGGAGACAGAGAGGGGCCAGCCACATGGTTAGCCAGTGCCCGGCGTGACATCCACTCCAGCCATGGGGCCTGCTGAGAAGGCCACAGCTCCGCGGCCTGGCAAGGACACAGGTGTATCCTGGGGGCCAAGGAGTTGATCGGCTTCTCTTCACAAAAAAATGCTCTTTGGTCCCAGAATTCAACTGATGAGGGGCAGATCTTCAGATAAATGGAACCATGTGTGACTGCATGCATGCTAAGTCACTCAGTCATACCTGACTCTACCACCCCATGAACTATAGCCCACCAGGCTGCTCTGTCCATGGGGATTCTCCTGGCAAGAATACTGGAGTGGGTTGCCATGCCCTCTTACAGGGCATCTTTCTGACCCAGGGATCGAACCTGCATCTCGTACATCTCCTGCTTTGGCGGGCACCTGGGGGCCCCAGAGCAATGTGTACAAACAGACACAACCACACACAACATGATAACCTTCAGATACATCTTCATTTTTACCTTTTCACTGAGATATGATATACTTGCGATAAAAGTCACTGTCCTAAAGTGTGTGTCTCAGTGTCCTTTAGTATATTCACAAAGTAGTGTATTTCCAGAACATTCCCACCATCACAGAAACTCCACACCCATCAGCAATCATTCCCAGGACTCCAGCTCCTGCCAACTACTAATCTATTTTCACTCTCTGTGGACTTGATTATTCTGGACTTTTGATACACATGCAATATGCATGAGGGATTTTGTGCCTGGCTTCTTCCACTTTGTTCACAGTTCATCCAAGTTGTACCACGTATATCCCCCTCCTCCGAAATGCCAACTAGTATTCCATTGTATGAATAGATAGGAGACGGCAATGGCACCCCACTCCAGTACTCTTGCCTGGAAAATCCCATGGACGGAGGAGCCTGGTAGGCTGTAGTCCATGGGGTCGCTAAGAGTAGGACATGACTGAGAGACTTTCCTTTCACTTTTCACTTTCATGCATCAGAGAAGGAAATGGCAAGCCACTCCAGTGTTCTTGCCTGGAGAATCCCAGGGACGGGGAAGCCTGGTGGGCTCCCGTCTATGGGGTCGCACAGAGTCGGACACGACTGAAGCGACTTAGCAGCATGCATGTATAGATATTATTTATCTACTTATTGGACTGTGAAGAAATCTGAGCACTGAAGAACTGATGCTTTTGAACTGTGCTGTTGGAGAAGACTCTTGAGAGTCCCTTGGACTGCAAGGAGATCCAACCAGTCCATTCTGAAGGAGATCAGCCCTGGGATTTCTTTGGAGGGAATGATGCTAAAGCTGAAACTCCAGTACTTTGGCCACCTCATGTAAAGAGTTGACTCATTGGAAAAGACCCTGATGTTGGGAGGGATTGAGGGCAGGAGAAGGGGACGACAGAGGATGAGACAGCTGGATGACATCACGGACTCAATGGACGTGAGTCTGAGTGAACTCCGGGAGGTGGTGATGGACAGGGAGGCCTGGTGTGCTGTGATTCATGGGGTCACAAAGAGTCGGACATGACTGAGTGACTGAACTGAACCGATCCACTTATCAGTCGATGACATTTGGACTGTATCTACTTTGGGGCCATATGAATAACACCACTGTGAATGTCCACGTCCTGGATTTTGTATGGACATATGCATATCATTTCTCGTGCATATATATTTGGGAGTGGAATTACTGAGTCGTATGGTAATTCTATGTTTAGCATTTTGAAAAACTGTGAAAGTGTTTCCCTCAGTGGTTGCATCATTTCACATTCCTACTGGCAACATATGGGTGTTCCAACTTATCCATATACTCACCAACATTTGTTACAGTCTCTTCTGGATTAAAGCCACCCCGGTGGGTATGAAGTGGTATCTCCACGTGACTCTGATTTGCATTTCCCTACTAACTAATGATGCTGAACATCTTTTCATGTGTACATTAGCCACTTGTATATCATCTTTGGAGAAATTTCTATTCAAATCTATATTATTCTCCAAATGTAGCCATAAAAATCATACCACAAATTGGGTATATAAAGGTTTTTTAAAAATTCAATTAAAATGATAAATCCTGTAAGAAATAAATGCAGAGGTTGAACTTTACAGACCTCCAGGAGGGGGTTGGTGGTTTAGTTACTAAGTCGTGTCTGACTCTGGGACCCCATGGACTGTAGCCTGCCAGGCTCCTCTGTCCATGGGATTCTCCAGGCAAGAATATTGGAGTGGGTTGCCATTTCCTTCTCCAGGGGATCTTCCCAACCCAGGAATCAAGCCTGGTCTCCTGCACTGCAGGCAGATGATTTACCAACTGAGCTCTGAGGGAAGTGGTAATCCAAGGTCCTCGCAGAGTGGGAGACGTCTCAGCCCCATGAACAAGAGGCAGGAATGGAATCTGGCTATGAGACATGCCCCGTGCATGCCCCAGACCATTTGCATGCCCTCTGTTGATACCAGAACTAAAACCCAGCTCCCTCTGATGGTCCCTAACTCCTTCAGTCAGAACATTCTCAATCAGCAAACATTTACTGAGCCTTGCGGAAAGGACCTCTACAGTCATGCCCTTGCTGCTCCCCTTTGAGGAAAAAAAAAAAAAAGAATGTGAATGGGATAAACGTGTACGCAAAGACACAGAACGAGAGGGGAGCCGAACACCATCAGGCTGGACTGTGCGGCTCACACCTGAGGTCCGAGTGGGCCTGAATCTTCTGAACCTTGATATCTGAGTCCAGCACGTTCAGCAGCGCCGCCAGCTGCCTCACGAGGGTGCCCTTGTGCTGCTCCGTCAGCTGCCCAACGCCGACCTGCAGGATCAGCTCCACCAGGCCGCCCTTCTTAGGGTCTGGGGAAATGAGAAGACACAGGCTTTGTTTCTACTTGAAAACCCCAGGCTTGATAACAGGAGGCGCAAGGCCTACACACGAGTCACAGGGCTTTAAGTGACCCCTGTGTTGGGTTCTACACTTGGGTTCAAGTCAATTCTCCCAAACACTACAGGGGCCACTGTCTGTGAGAACTTCTTCCCTGTTTTGTATCAGCTCGCTGTCTACTGATTTTTCTCCAGATGATAGACAGCTGTGCTTAGTCAGCCTTGGGGCT
Organism: Madoqua kirkii; assembly: GCA_006408675.1. Lineage (NCBI taxonomy): Eukaryota > Metazoa > Chordata > Mammalia > Artiodactyla > Bovidae > Madoqua > Madoqua kirkii. The sequence continues at coordinate 4,726 of SJYC01078275.1, read as the reverse complement.
CACTTAATGTTCTGGAACTCACACACCTCCCCCGACGCAGAAAGAGAACTCAGTCCCTGAGGGCTGTGGCCCGGCCCAGTTCGTGCCGGAGCTCGGTGTGGCCACCTCACTGGAGCTGCCCTCCTGGCACTCCCAGGAGTGATGCCCTCGTGTCCACCTCACGAGGTCTCTTGTCTTTGAAAGACCTCTTTGTCTTATGGTAGGAAAACCAAAGCGACCAAGGAGTCTTGCTGTCAAGCCCAGTTCTCCCTAAGAGTTCAGAGGCTGGATCTGTTGGGGGTAGATGACCACGTGTAGAGAAAACCACAGGTGGGCCTGGCCTCCCACACTGGGTTCCACGGCCACCTGCAAAGAGCCCCAACAGCAGACCCCCCCGAACCCCAGCTCACAGGCCAGCCCCACAGACACAGGCCCAGAAGCCCAGCGCACCTGGCCGCACTTCCACCGTGGCGGTGTCCGTGTCTGAGGCCCCCTGACCATCGGCAACTCGCAGGCGGAAAGTGTAGACGCCCTCCACCAGGTTGGTGAGCTGCAGGGCCGAGCTGTGGTCAGAGCCATCAATGACATCCTGAGAAACAACATGTTCACAGTCCAACTCAGCTCCCAACCCGGGCCTCTGCAGACCCCAAACCTCAGTCTCTCATCTTTGTCACACATGCATGATTTTAAGGGACGGGCTGAGGGGGAAGTGGGGAGGGGAGGTTAGCGAAGGTCTGGGTAATCCTCGGTGTCTCTTCCACAGCTATTTTTATTTGTTTTAAAAAAAATTTTATATTTTGGTCACACCTCACAGCATGTAGGATCTTAGTTCCCCAACTAGGGATAGAACTCACGTCCTCTGCATTGGAAGAAGAGAGCCTCAATCACTGGACCACCCGGAGAGTCCCTCTTCCACTTTTAAAGCACCAGGAGACACGAGACTCAGACAGGGCTCTGTTACAGGACCTTCCCAAGGGCTCTGCTGCTGGGGCTACTAAGCTGCTTCAGTCGTGTCTGACTCTGTGCGACCCCATGGACGGCAGCCCACCAGGCTCCCCCGTCCCTGGGATTCTCCAGGCAAGAACACTGGAGTGGGTTGCCATTTCCTTCTCCAATGCATGAAAATGAAAAGTGAAAGTGAAGTTGCTCAGTTGTGCCCGACTCTTAGCGACCCCATGGACTGCAGCCTACCAGGCTCCTCCGTCCATGGGATTTGCCAGGCAAGAGTACTGGAGTGGGGTGCTACTGCCTTCTCCTCCCAAGGGCTCTAGGAATGACCAAATTCTACCCAGCAAAGGCAGAAACTCCTGAAATTAGGGCAAAGACTTGGACTGTGAAGTACTCTCTCTGAAGAGTTTTCTGGGTCTTATTTCAAAGACAGCTTCACAGCACATAGAGTTCCTCAAGGTGTGTCCTGTTCACCTTTCTGATGACCCACAAGCCTCTGTAGAGACATCTCTGCTGAAAACATTTGAGAAGAATCTCTAGACCCCTGCCCTGAACTTGCTAGCAGAAGAGGGTGCAAACAATGGTAACAAGTGGTCTGATCAGGGAGCCGTTATACCTGTACTTAGAAGCCAGTCCACCATCTGGCTGAACAGTGATGATTCCAGAGTTACTTTGGAAATTATAAAGCACTTCAGTTCTTTCCCTGGGACCACTCCCTCAGTACATCTCCAAGAGTAAATTTTCATCTTTCAAGTCCTTAGCAACAGCAGGAACAAAGATGTATCTACATTTATAGCCAAAAAGGCAGGGTGCTCTAACGTGGAAATATGTCTGCTAGGAACAAAAAACCTAAGCCTATCAGTTGGTTAAAGATGACTTAATCAACTTTGGCCAAATCACTTTCCATCTCTGCATCTGATTTTCTGTACTTATGCAATGGGAACGGCAATCCTGGATCTAGTGACCTATCTGGTACAATGCTGAGGAAAAGAAAAGAATCCATGTGGATCAAAATAGGAACAACAGGAAAGCTGAGGAACAGAATGAGTTCCGTGAGAAGATTCCAGGCTACAGTTTCTGACTCTATCAAAGTCTGGGTGGGGAAAAAGTCAGAAAGGACTTCAGACTCATTTAAATTGAATAGCAGCTTCCTGCACCCAGCCATCAAGAGGAAACCTAGAATCATAAACATCTTAGAGGGGCATGAAAAGAGAGATGAGATCGTAACAGAGACACAGAAATGGAGTTAACTGTGTCCCCTCAAAAGTTGACATCTTAACCCTCCAATGTGACTCTATTTGAGATAAGGTCTATTATGAGGTAATTAAGGATAAATGAGGTCATAATGAGGAGATGGGGAAGACAGAGGATGAGATGATTGGATGACATCACTGACTCGATGGACATAAGTTTGAGCAAGCTCCAGGAGTTGGTGATGGACAGGGAAGCCTGGCATGCTGCAGTCTACGGGGTCGAGAAGAGTTGGACACGACTGAGCAGCTGAACTGAACTGAGGTAATAAAGGTGGGGTCCTGATCCCATAGGATTAGCATCCTTGTAAGAAGAGATGCCCAAGAGCCCTCTCTCTCCCTCTCTCTCCCCTCTCTCTCCCTCTCTCTCCCTCTCTCTCCCCTCTCTCTCCCTCTCTCTCCCCTACTTCCTCTCCCTCTCCAGCCCCACTCCCATGTGAAGACACAGCAAGAAGGCAGTTGGAACCAATCATCTACTACCTTGATTTTGGATCTTCCAATCTCCCAAACTGGAAGAATATAAATATCTGATGTTGAAGCTCCCTCGCCTATGGTATTTTGCTATGCAGCCCTAGCAAACTAACATAGACATAATGATTAGTGGTCCAGGGGCAATTCTCTTCAGGTACTCACTCCAGCTGCTGGACTCTGGCTGTCCCGGATCCACAGATAGGACACAATTCCTTGGTCATCAGTAGACCTTGAACCATCCAAAGTAATGGAGTTATTGGGAAGCACAAGAACATGTCTGCCACCAGCCTGGGCTCTGGGAGGACTATTATTTTCTAAGTCAAATACAGCAGAAATGAAAACAAAGAAATTGATTTAAAATACTTGTGATAAGTGTGTCATAAAATATCCATGACTATTCCATCTTGCAGATAAGTAGATTTAAAATATCCAGAGAGCATCATCTCTTACCCAAAATACCCATAAGATAAAGACTTTCTTTAAGATCCCTTTGCACTCAGCTACTTTGACAGCCAAAATGTTGGACAGTTTTCTATTATCATTACAGTTTTTCCCTTTTTGAGAACAGAAATCATGATCTTATTTACATTTGGGATCTGGAAAATGAAAATATTTTGGTTTAAAATATGCTCTGGATCATTCTGTACTGGTCCACGCTATCTGGCCACACATATTTATGTTTCTAGTCACGCCAAATTTTGATTGTGTTGAATACAATAAAGAACGTGAGTCAGAAATAAGTAGACCTCACTGTTCTGACAGAGTATCAAATATAAGGAACAATGTAAGAGCCATTTCTGATATAAAGAAGATGCTACGAGGCAGATGGGGTTGTTTAGATGGGATTCTGGGATTCAATCAATCAGTCAATAGAAAACGGGTGAGGATAGTCATATATTGACCCAAAGGAGTAATTAACATCCCACTGGTCACTGGCCTCTTTCTTCCTCAAAAAAGAGGCCAGAGACTGGAATAGAGCCGATCGGTGCTATTTTTAGTTTGCCATTTTGTCTACTCCACTTCTCCACAAGCATTATCTTTTTTAAAATCTAAATCTTTCAGGTAAAAATGGCATGATGCTAGGGTTTGCCTCAAAATGCTTCGACCAGGATCAAAGAAAATGTGAACTGATAGATGAAATAGAAGGGGGAAATGTTGCTAACTGTTGAAGCTGGGTAATGGGTGTATGATGGTCCATTAGGGCTATTCTCTCTACTCTTATATGTGGTTGCAAACTTACACAATAAAACATTTGGAAAAAAACTCAAAGTGATGTCACTGTGCTGAGAAAATTGCTTCAGCCTCTCCCAAATGCACAATAGATAAAAGTCCAAACTATTCAGCACAACACAATATACACAGTCTTTTTTGGCTGAGCCTGAGGCTCAGCTACCCTCCCCAGCACTCTGACACTCTTGCTGGTCCCTAATATCCAACTGGATTTTTCCATCCAGCCATGCTCTTTTACATTTCTGAACTTCAATACATCATAATCATTCATTCTTTCACTCTTTACTGAAGTAGCCAACATTTATGATTTGCTGTGAGTCTAGCATTGCCAATCCCAAAGAATGCTCAAACTACCGCATAATTGCACTCATCTCACATGCTAGTAAAGTCATGCTCAAAATTCTCCAAGCCAGGCTTTAGCAATACGTGAACCGTGAACTTCCAGATATTCAAGCTGGTTTTAGAAAAGGCAGAGGAACCAGAGATCAAATTGCCAACATCCGCTGGATCATGGAAAAAGCAAGGGAGTTCCAGAAAAACATCTATTTCTGCTTTATTGACTATGCCAAAGCCTTTGACTGTGTGGATCACAATAAACTATGGAAAATTTTCAAGAGATGGGAATACCAGACCACCGGACCTGCCTCTTGAGAAATTTGTATGCAGGTCAGGAAGCAACAGTTAGAACTGAACATGGAACAACAGACTGGTTCCAGATAGGAAAAGGAGTACGTCAAGGCTGTATACTGTCACCCTAATTATTTAACTTCTATGCAGAGTACATCATGAGAAATGCCTGGCTGGAAGAAACACAAGCTGGAATCAAGATTGCCAGGAGAAATATCAAT